>VUQG01011142.1:9184-30948 GCA_015106755.1 Etia nguti | reverse complement strand
CGTGCGTGTGTGTGCGTGCGTGCGTGTGTGTGTGTGTGTGTGTGCGTGTGTGTGTGTGTGTGTGTGTGCGTGTGTGCGTGTGTGTGTGTGTGTGTGTGTGTGTGTGTGTGTGTGTGTGTGTGTGTGTGTGTGTGTGTGTGTGTGTGCGTGTGTGTGTGCGTGTGTGTGCGTGTGTGTGTGTGCATGTGTGTGTGCGTGCGTAAGTGCGTGTGTGTGTGTGTGTGTGTGTGTGTGTGTGTGTGTGTGTGTGTGTGTGTGTGTGTGTGTGTGTGTGTGTGTGTGTGCGTGTGTGTGTGCGTGTGTGTGTGTGTGTGTGTGTGTGTGTGTGTGTGTGTGTGTGTGTGTGTGTGTGTGTGTGTGTATGTATGGATGTATGGATGGATGGATGGATGATTTTTTTTTATACTGACTTCTTTCACTTGAAGGTTTGGCCATTTTCAAATCCCCCAAACACCACAGCAGGATTCACATCTCGTTTTTTACTCAGTTCCAGATTTCAGAGACATCCATTGATAGATTTCCTTGTGCACTTAGCATTATTATCCTTTTTAAAGGTCCACTTCCTGTTAAGTTTTGGCTCATGGACAAATGGCTTTGCATTATATTCAAGTACTCTTTAATGTGATGCAGAATGTACACAGGTGAATCAGTAAGTGCTAGATGTCCGGTCCCTGAGTGAGCAAAGCCACCCTGAATCACATTTTCACCGCCATTTTTCACAGATGGTTTACAGTTCCGCTGCTGAAAAGACAACTTTGGCCTTTGTCAAGCATGCTGTTACAGTTAGAGAACATTATAGTTATTATACCTCTATGTTAGCTGTAAAAGTGGCTCTTTTTGAGTTTTCCTGAAAGACTTCATATTCTGGTAATCTATTTCTGATTGTAGCTACATGCACTGTGACACTACAACTTGCAAGAGTTACCTACATGAATTTTATGGCTTCATGGAGTCTTCTTGGGGTGTATAGTGGAAAAGTCATTGTTGTTTGAAACCTAAGCTTAAATTTTTTTTTCCTTACTATGCAATATTTTATTTAAATACTTTGAGATCTTTGTGGTTTCTTTCCAACCTTAAAGGCATCTAAAATAATAATGATAATGATAAATAATAGAAACTCGTTCTGAAGGACAGCTCTGTGGATCTTACCCTGATGCCACAACACGTGTGACGTCAGAGAGGAAACCAGAGCCTAAATGCGATAGGTTTGATGAGGGTCTGTTCATTAGCACCTAATCTAAAAGTCCCTGATGATGAAACTTAAGTCACTGATTTGAAGGTAAGATAGATGTAGAAATCTGTGACATATCAGTTGTTTCTGGTAAATCTAACATGTCCTTAGTTTTAGTCCTCCACCTTTAGCTCTATGCACCGAGGATTAAATTGTCTTGAATTGTATTTAAGTTTTAAATACCAACATAGTTGAAACTGTGAAATAAAACTTCCTAAAGTGTTGAAACATATCCTGTGTCTTCTCAAAAGCGCCTGAGCAGAATTTCATGGGAAATAACAACACAGACTAACACAATAAAGTGCCTCCTTGGTTGTGTTTAATGGTGGATATGATCTCAAGTGTCCAGATGAGTTATTCTCCTGTCTTACACTGTTTGCTCCCCGAGGTTTCAGTGTGGTGTACTTTATTTTCCACCAGCTGTAGCGTGGTACTCTACTGCCCTCTTTCTTTACTTTCACTTAAACACCGACACAGCTGCTTATTTCAGCCTTTCATCTGTTGGGCACCCCATCTGCTGGGCAGGGAAATCTAAGTGAGGGAGGCATCTGATACACTCAGCAGCCACTTCATTAGGTACATATTCCTGGTATTGGGTTGAGCTCCCCTTTTTGCCTTCAGAGCTGCCTTAATTCTTTGTGACAGAGATTCAACAAGGTGCTGGAAACAGCCCTCAGAGATTGTGGTCCATATTGACACAACAGCATCAGACAAGCTGTTGCATATTTGTCGGCTGCACGTCCATGATGTGAATCTCCCGCTCCACCACATCACAAAGGTGCTCTACAGTGGGGCCATTCTCCTCTGACCTCCGGCCACAACAGAGCTGCCGCTCACTGGGCATTTTGTCTTTTTCAGACCGTTGTCCGTAAGCCCTAGAGATGGTTGCGTGGAAAATCAGTAGTTTCTGAAACACTGATGCTCGGTTTGAACTTATGTCCTGCTAACGTTTGTGTTAATGAACAGTTGAACAGGCGTGCATAATGAAGTGGCTGGTAAGTTTATGTTCTACCATATACACTATGAGTCACTGTAAAGTGCACCAAGAACATTTGTGCTATACATGAGTTATCTGGACTCCATTACAGGACAGAGCATACAAAAGAAAATCATCAAGGACCGCTGACGTGTATGGCTTGTAACCCTTCGTTTAGGTAGCCGTTCAGCTCTCTCTGGCCTGCTTTTCATGTCACTGACACTATGCATTCAACCTGCTAATGTGTGATAAATGACAAAGCGCCAACGGCAAAGCCTGCCCTTGCCCCATCTTTCTGTTGTTGCAAGGGTAAGCGTATGAAATATCAGGCAAAGGAAGGGGGGGTCTGATGTTTGCTGACTGAATCAGTCTGATTGCTCGCAGGCCTGTCACCTCATCACCAACACCAGCCTGTTAAACTCACTGCAGGCAGGCTGCACAGCTCTGACTCTGGAGTACAGTGTAGGAGCTGCACACACACAAAGCAGTGTTGGTGAGAAGAGGCTCTCGTAGTGTGAAGGGGGAAAACGAAGAGAAATCAGCTGCTGACATGGTTTCCGAGGCAGAAAACATTGTTACGGCCAGGCAGCTGTCGGGTCTTATCCCTGCTTCTTTTACTGCACTGTGTGTGGGAACTGGCTGACCATTTACTGCCACCATGTGACAACTCAGACTCCCTGCAGAGGTCAGTAAGGTATCTCCAAGACATGTGAGACAAAGCTTGTTTTATTTTGGCAACCCAATTCTAATGCTTTTCACTACAGTCTTTATCAGGCCTGGGGAAAATCTGGGTCATGTTAATGAGGTTTGCAAATGTTTCTTATTAAGATATTTTTATGAATTAAATAATCAGTTTCGACAGTTTTCCGTACTGAATGTTAGGATTGGTACTGTTGTGACAATGTGTAAATGTGCTTCTGGGGTGGACTATTAAAATTAAGTTCATTTACGAGGATGTTTGATCTCTGTGCGCACATTTTTGGTTCATTGTGGCTTACGCAACAAATAGTAGAGGAAGTCATGACCTCTTGTGTGATACGGCTCGCTCATCACGCGCAGGCCTTATTCATAAAAATACAACAACAAAAAACAAACAGTTCATCCAAGATTTAATCAGAGGATTGCGAAAGATAATACTTAAAATGGGATTTTTAATATCACATTTACAGTAGCCTGTTTGTTGTTCTGGTATTAGACCATGTAAAAAACACAGGACACACACTAGAAACCTGAAAACAAAACTGTGCACTATCTAAAAAAATAAAAAGATGATTTTGTAGAGAATCAGATTTATTCTTTTAACCAAGAATAAATAATTTCCTTTGTGTTTTAAGAAAATACGACTAAAAACAGCAAAAATGTAGAGTTTTCCGTTTATTTGAACAAGTCGCCACTCACATCTGCATGACGTCCAACGTCACTGGCTACATCATCGACACAAAGCACAGAAATTTCAATACAGTGTGAATTAGGAACTAATTGCAACACCAAAGTTTCATAATGTCGCCACGCTACGGCACACAAACGCACATCACCTGAAAGAAAACACAATTTAAACACTCTATTTAAAAGGGTTAACAGATGACTCGATGATATCATTTGCGTGAGAGTACATAAACATAAACACATTATGGGTTTATAATGACGTTGAGGGACATCCTCAAATGTACAACAACTAAAATGTGATTAAAATAACATGACTTCCAGCTAAATGAAGCATTTTGGAAGCAAATCTTTCATATGAATTAAACATGAGGGAAAGTGTGTGTGCGTGCACACCTGCACACATCAGTCAAAACCCAAGATGCTTTCCTACAAGACAAACTCTTTGCTGAGAAGGGACTTAGAGCACTTAGCCAAATGGCGGCTTATGACAAAGCCTCTTAAAAACCACAGCTGTCCTCTGTTGACAAAAGTAATATTTCAGAGAAGAAAAAAAAAAAGTCAAGAAGGCGGGCCCGCTGAGGCTGGTGAGAAAGCACACTCAGCAAGCTCCGCTCCCCCCCGCCATTGCCGGGGAACACAGAGTAGTTTCAGGCTTTAACCTCGGAGCTCTATTGTAGCTCATTGTAGATGGTCTTATAATGCCCATGACTGGGAGGGGGTGTGAGGGGAGGGGGGTGGGCTTGGATCCCTCCCCACGTCGGTCGGTCTGTCTCCTCTGGTCTTCTAAGCTGATAAGGATATGCCTTAATCATGTTTGCCCTTGCCTTTAGGCGTGCCTTCGTTCCAGGCCACATAAACAAACAAAGCCAGAACCACATGCACAGCGAGCACCGCAACAATGGCTGCGTAGAAATAACTGTCAGAGCTTGACATCTTCATCGAACCTACGAAACAGAAGCAGAGCGTTAATGGTGACGACCAGCAGCTGCATCACGGAGCTTAAAGTGTCACAAGTCAGGTTTATACTGAGGTACTAAACACAACTTTCTGTGGCACAGAATGAAACCCAGAAAAATAAAAGCAGCAGTGGCTTGTTATGTCTAGCCATATAAACCTATAGCATCTCTGGTTGTATTCGATTATTGTGGGTGATTTTAACCAGTATACTCGTCATTGTGGGTACAGGGGAAGTCGTCAAATGTGATAGTTATGGGGGAAAGAGTTAAGATAACTCACTAGATCCACAATAAATGCACATTCTCATCTGGATTATCTTTATTATATCATAAGAAATGGAAATCTTGGTATGGTATCGCCCTGGATGACAAATACTACGCTAAAACACTCTTACGATTATAGTTTAAAGATAAACCGACTGCTCTGTTATCCTGACAGCAGATGACCACTGATCAATAGATTTTAAAATCTGGATGATGTGCTACATTTACAAAATAAAGTAAAAACCCCAAGAAAATGTAAGAAGAGGAACAGAGTGGAGGTCAGTCCACAATCATCCGAGGCCATCTTACTAGGAATTGGGAGCCAAACACACTTCACCTTCAAAGATGTACGCTTTTGATGCGAAATACAGTCCAATGGGCACCGTGACCATGAGGATGGTGAAGAACAGAAGGGTCTTGAGGGCTGAAACCATGGAGCTTTCATTTCTGCAAAAGAGCACAAGTTCATGAGTCAGCCGGGATCAAACCACACAGCGACGGGGGGTCTGACACGCTGACTACTGATGTGGATATGTCCCCTGGCAAAAATTACTTCTATGTTCCCGGATTGTGCCACATAAAAGAAAAGTCTCTTGGATATACCCTGGCACCGAGCGCCACTGCAGAGCTCGGGTTTTCAGGTCACTAGGTATACAAGCTAGCCGTTAGCTTAGCTAGTTCGTTATACTATTTTCTCACCCTCTGAAATACTGCGGCGGTGCGGCGGAGGCGTCCAGAGATGCTTTCATAGATCCGTCCATTGCTGTACTGTACATGAAGCGACACAAAGATGAAACTGGGAAGCACTTGTGCGCGAATATTCTCTTGTTTATTCTCCGTCAGCGTTGTGTTGACGGCGCAGAAATCGCTTCTTCCGGGCTGGTCACGAGACTGGTCACATGACGAGATTAGACGCCAGATAGTCTCGCGATGACAGAATTTATTTGCCCGAGTAATCTGAGGATATAAAGGCTGGCTTTATCTTTCAGCGACATAAAGCTTCGGACTGTTGTCTGCTGTGGAGTCATGAGGGTAATTTGCAGCCCAGATGTTGGTAAAAGTAGAATATTTACCACTTTCTGTTTGGGAAAAGTACCTTAAAAGATTTAAGTTCATGACAGTACAAGTATAACTTGTTTTTCCCAGAAAAAGCCTTTTCTCCGTGCCATGCTTCCAAGTTTTTAGGTTTGCAAAGTTGCATCTGAGCAAACCAGTAACACGTCTGGATATATGAGATCAGAGTGGAGATCCTTGGCCATAACGAACACCAGATCTGGTGAAAATCAACAACGCATAACACCTCAAATCAGCTGTCAAGTATGGTGGTGGTGGAAGGTAATGTTTGAGCTTGTTTTGCATCCACAGGACCTGGGCACCAGTCATGAACTTCTCTGTATACCAAAGTATTCTACAGTTAAATGTGAGGCCAGCTATCCGAGAGCTAAAGCTTGGTCAAAATTGTAATATACAGCTGAACAATGAGCCAAAACACAGCATCGAATCTACAGCTGAATGGCTTGAAAAGAATCAAGGTGTTGCAATGGCCCACTCAAAGTCCAGACCCAACTATACTGCTGTGGCAGCATCTTAAGAGAGCTGTGCATATGTCCACAAACTTTTATGAGCTGACACAATGCTGTATAGAAGAGTGGGCCAAAATACCTCCACAATAATGTGAGAGACTTATAAAGTCGTACAGAAAATAACTCTTTCACGTTATTGCCGATAAAAGTGGTTCTACAAGCTGTTATGTGAAATCTTTAAATTGCGATTTAAAATGGGTATTGCAGTTGGATTATTTTTAAAAATAGATGTTTTCCTAGCAGGAAGATACATAAATACACTTCACTTCACTGCCCTTCCATTCCCCAAAATATTCTCTGAAAATAGAAGTGAGTGGATTTTTAATACATCATTACTTCATTCTTAAATGAAAAAAATAACATGACATAACATAGCCTCAGTGTCCTCAGCGGCTGTACATGCACAGCTCACATGTTCAGCATGTGTTTGTGCAGACACTCCTGAATAACACTGCTACACTGTTATCTCCTGTTTAATTGCTGATGTAACAGAAAGTCATTTAGTCCATTCTGAGCCATTCGTGTGAATTTAGTACTGGTGCATTACCTATGTTTCCGGTCAAAGCGTTCCTTTCTGAGTCTCAGGGAGTGGCACTTTCTGCTCCAGTTGGCTTTGTTGTTACCAGTTCCACGCTCAGCAGGCTCCCGAAAAACACATTCAGTTTGAAAAGACTCTCAAAAGGGACGAGAGAGAACCTCTAAGAAGAATCTAGGGACGCATGTTCAAAATAATCATTTCGCTTTCAGTGGCAATTTCACTCTCAAGTAGTTATCCGAGGGGAAGAAAAAGAAAAAAAAAAAACGCCAAAGACGTTAGTGACTGTGAAGATGCAGACGATTGTCATGGTGATTCATATTCATTTAAAATCTTGAAGATGAACCAACATGAGCAATTTTAGAAAATTGTTTTTTTGCCTCTTTTGTTTTGTTAGATTTTGCCCTTTGGGAGACAGACACGAAGCACAGGAGAGCGGTCCCTGAATCTATCGTGCGTTCTTGTGTGTAGATGTGTGAAACCAAGTGTATTTCTTGTGAGAATAACGGGTAAGCCTTGACCTTTATATGTGGAGGAAGGAGGGAAGAGAAATTAGCAGTTTGATGAGATGGCATTGAGGTGTGGCCCCTTTTCCCTGTGTGGTATGAATATTACTGCTCACCTGTGTGGGATGATGAGCTCCTGCTGTCTCTGTGTTAATGTCCTGTATAGTTTATACATCGCTTGCTTATATATAGCTCTTCACCAATTCACCCTTATTCCTTCAGTAGCTTATATGATGAGCTTAATTATGATTCTGGTGATTGTAGCGATGACTCACATGGATCAGGTAGCTCGGTTTCGTTCTCATTTTAAAAGCTGTCAATCAACAGCCATCATGCCCAACGTTGAACCGTGCAATAAACCTGTCAGTGTAGTTCATTCACCTCCTGTGCCTTTTTTGTGTGTATGTGCATGTTTCTGTGTGCGTCTAACCATACAACCGGTGTTTATCTTCACCTGAAAAAATAGTACAAATACACTTAATATTTTTGCAGCAGCTCATTCAGACAGTTTTTCAAGTCATTCTTCCTGAAATGTAATTTCACTTCACAAATAATAAACTCTTGCCAAAGATCCAGCTTTTCTTTTCCTCCTTTCTTCCTTTTTCGGTGAAATGGATTCAGTCTGTTGTTTATTTTCAAGAGACTCCACATTTTCTGCAATCTTTTAAGAGTTTGTGTTTTTTATGTTTAAATTTCTTCACTTCCATAATGTGTGTTTCGTCCTTGTCTCTCTATATTTTCTTGGTTCCTCTTCTAGTTCCCCTCAGTTCCCAACCACTTGAGGAAGATTGCTGCCCCTCCCTGAGCTTGGTGTTGCCAGAGAATTCTTCCTGTTAAAAGGGAGTTCTTCCTTCCCACTGTTGCCAAATGTCTGCTCATATGTGATTATCTCGTTACTGGAGTTTTCTCTGTAATATTTTAGGATATTAATCTTATGATATAAAGTGCCAGTTCAACGCAGTTGCTGTTGTAAATTGGCACTGTATAAATAAAATAGAATGATTAAATTAAAAAAGCGGTATCAGTATTTGGATACGTTATTGATGTAGGAGTTTGAATGAAAGCATTTTGGTACTTTATAACTTAGTAGTATACCTTCAAAGAGTTAAACTGTCAACAAAATATATTTAAAGGGTTCTACTGCTCTGAAAAAGAGGCCGTTCTGGTGTTTTAATCACATGTCATTCAAATATTTATTTTATTATTTTTAAACTTACAGCTTTTCATTATTTAGGTTTTTTATTTTAAATGTGAAAAACTGGCGACATGTCCAGGGTTTACCTCACCTCTGCTCTATCACAGCTGGGATAAAGTCCAGCTCCAACATGACCCTGAGTTGTGGATGGATGGGTGGATGGATGGATAGATGGGTGGATTTTTTACCCACAGTCTGAGCCCACTCCTAAGGGTGAGGAGATACATCTGAAGGGCTATGAGGCAACTAATTTAAAAAGAATAGAATAAAAGCATTTTATTTGAAGATTATTTATTTTTTTCCCTATTCTTTCCATTGTAATTTTATACCTTCATGATTTTTATTATGACAGAATCTGAGAAGTTGAAATGATACATCCCTTATTGGTGGAACGGCAAGAAACATGTGAAACATACAACAAGGCCAACTTAGACCCTGATGATGTCACAGGACGTCTCATGCTAATCATTACAGTTAGGACCAACTATTAAATAAACAGTGACCTCTTTTGATAAACAATAATCCACATCAAAATTCCTTCATCTAAACATGCTGGACTTATATTTTCCCTGGAAACACATGAAAAACTGGAAATTAATTAGATGGTTTATTGCAGTGAGCTTTGGGAATAGACCATAAACCACACAACATGGAGTCAGTACAGTCACTAGACGCACATGTTCACCCCGTCATGGTGGGATTACAAATTTTAATAAAACAACCAGCTCTAAAATAGAAGCCTGACAAAACTCGTGTACTCAGTGGAATAAGAGCCTGTAGATTTGGTCGAGGCATCTTTAATTGGAAGTTCATTTAAAGGTCGCCCTTCAAATGAATCTTGACCTCTGGCCTTCTGGAAGTATTTCTCATGGCCCCCTGTGTCTGGACTCCCCAGGCTATTTGGACTTCACATCTCACCGACGGTCAATGCCAAACATGAGGCCCCCTACATTCCACACCTGTTGTTTAGACCAAGCTACACAGTCTCCTTAACGACACGTAAGAATGAAACAGCTTTCCTGTTTGTGCAGCTCCTGATATGGTTTAGGATCGTTGTTGGAACGCAGTCATGTCAGCAAGCACTAGGAATTTATTTCACTTATTATTTCACATGATGTACCAAACAGTGGAATGCTGGTTACTTTATAACTGAATATTTTACATTAAAAATAAATGACAGCGTGTTTTATTAACTACAATAGCTTCCATTTTCTAACTTGGAACCACTTTAAAAAAAAATACAGGTAACATTTAAAGGTTAAAAGACAAGAAATAATCGGGCTCTTTAAAAAAAAAAGAGAAATGTAAACGAAGAGTTTTAGAATAGTTTCACCCAGCCTCAGCTCTATATAAATCTGCTCTATATGGACAAAAGTATTGGGCCACCTACACATTACACCTGCAGGACCTTTTATGGTGTCCCGTCCCTCAACCATATGCATAAACATGGAGTCTGCAGAGCATGCGCTTGTCTGAAGTCTCAGTTTTTACCCAGTGCATCTGAAGGAATGGCTCAAATGAAGGTTAGCCTGTCTAATACTGTTCCCATCAGCAAAAGCTACAAGGTACCAAAAAGTCACAAGCTTTGCAGATGTTGGTGAATATGATGAAAACTACCACAAAGAAAATGAAGTGGCATTATAAACTTCGAAATCAGTTTTATTTCTCTCTTCTCTCTCCTCTCTTTTTTGTTTCAATTTTGCATGGGAGCAAACAGTGACACAGTATGTCGGTGTCATGATTGCCTAAAAGTTGGTTGTCAGATGTAGCTAAAAAAGGTATTCCAATCGATAGATGCATCAATACTGAAATGCAACAATGACTACCAGAGAGATGAAAATAGCTCTTTAATAACAGAGAATAAAGGAGTATGTAAAGACTACTGCATAGGACCATAAGAAGCTTCCTTTTATTCTTTTTGTGTTTGTCCCACATTTAGTTTGTTAGGATCTGGTCACCTTACATGTGCTTGGAAAGAAAAGGGCCTTTCCCAAACTGTTCCCACAGAGTTGGAAGGATTAAGATTTCCTTTCACTGGAACTAAGGTCAATCCCAGAAAAACAACCCACTAGTGTCATTGAATTCAGTCATTAAAAGGTGTGGCTCAATAGTTTTGACCATTTAGGATACTTCCAAAACAGGTCAGTAACCAATCAAGTTGTAATTTTCTACTTTAAAAATGTATGAAATTTTGGTAATTTAATTAAGTATGAAGAGCTATATTTTCGGCACCATGGTCCAGACGTGCTGTCAATAGTGAGCATGGGAACATTTTCTCAACCAGAAATAACTGAGTTAAATTAAGTTAATTCCAATCCCCTGTGTAGACTATGATACAAATAAAGTCACATCAAATCATTGTCATCTTTCCCATTTCTTGCTCTCATTGGCTTCTTTGGATGTACGACACCTAAAACCTCCTGGTACTACTGTGACCCACAGCCCATCGGGACATGTAGGAACACATCATATGCATGATAAGGCAGGCAGCGCTAAACCCGATGGACAAATGCATTAGGAGAATTGCCATTGTAGCAGCAGGCCCACAGTGAGACTCCCCCGCTGTAAAAGGCAATGATGTGCAAGCGCTGTAGAAATTCCTCTGTGCAGAGAGCGACGTTACGTGCATCTTCATCCAGCGGGCCAAAAAACCATCCTGTCACGCAAGAGCTGTGCCATATAATGCCTCATTGCTCATCCATTTTGTGTCAGCCGTGTTTGCGGCAGAGTTCTCTGCTGTAGAAATAATCTCCCACAAACGATTTGTTTCTTTAACACTTCTCATGCGCACGTTAAACTGAAGTGGGAAGAAAATAGGCAAGTAAATGAACAGCTGTGAAGGGTGTAGTGTTTCATGTCCTAAGATGAATTCGGGTTTATGCCTTGCTCCACTTGGTGCATTTGCACAGAGCTCTGACAGATCTACCAAAAACAAGGCAAGAAAACCAGTAAAAACCAGCAGTTATTTATACTGACACTGGATTTTAACTTATCTCAGTATTTTACGCTGTGACTTCGCTCTAAGCTTGCCAGACCGCTGATATCGAGCTGAGACCGTAAAGCACTGCTCAGAAAGCCCACGTTACTCACAGCGAGACAGAATCACATACGTATGTGAAATTGACAAAATAAAGTCATGAGTTATGATGGATCATGTAGCATACAGCGGGGTGGGTAGACCATGCTGTCCTTGAACATAACAGAAAGAAAAATGTCTTCAAGCTTTTGCCCTTCATATTAAATCACAACGTGACAGGCACAGCGGGGGGATCACTTCAGCCATTCATCCCAGATTCTGGATTCTATTACGGACGCTTCTGCTGAGTAACATGAGTTATGACACAGTCTTTTCAATCAGTCCACTTAGTTTAAGCACAATTATTATTTTACAAAGACGCTCTATTTTAAAATGATCTAACATGGTTAGAAATTTTAAAGCAGTAAATCAAATATCAAAGACCAGACCAGCCTGTGTAAGTGATTGATATGATATAATTAGTACCAGCAGTGATGTACAGAAGCGATAGCTGTACATGGTGTGGCAGTAATAAATGAATAAAGGTATATGTATTTATAAATGACTTACTAAGAAGGAGTAATGATATATAAAGGATTATTTAAGCACTCGCTAATACCTTACTAATGCTTAATAGGGTGACATTATTATAAAGTGATGCCATTATTTTTATTATTAGCGAAAACTTGACCTACATGCAGTTTTTGCCAGACAAACATGCTAATAATTTGGAACCATTCAAAATGCAGAACTTTTAATTTGTAAAGTGTATAATGGAACGGCAGCAGTCCATCCTGTATGTGGTACAGGTCGAGCTATTTACCTTAACTGTTATAGATATCCTTTCTGTTATTTATAACTGTTGATCTAGCTGTAAATCGTAAGCCTACATCGCTAAATTACTGCTAAATATGATTTTGAGAGCTGTTTAAAGCTGCGCGTTATGTATGTGCAGCCTAATATACCATCATACATGTGTTACAATCATTATAGTACAATTTAGAAATATTTTAAAATGGTGTTTTAACCCTCTGGATTCAACAGACACACCAGTGCATCCAAATCACATCACTGATTTAAGACGAACGTGTGCTGAGAGTGTAGGCTTCAAACTATATAGCAATGTCTATACTGCTAGATATTTTGTGACGGTGGTACTGTTAAACTATAAAATAATACATACAAAAGCAAAAATTATCACATTTAGTGTGTGTACATATTATAGAAGATGTCCCTAGATATTTAGGATTTAGGTATTTATTTTAGTTTGATATTGCAAAGCACCGTTTGCTGGCAACGGCTGGTGCAAGTGCCCAAAGTGTGGGTAGGATTACACATGTGATGACTTAGACGTCAGAGGGATAAAAGGAAACCAAATTAAAATAGATGTAACTATTTAGCACATTTAAAAAATATATATTTTCCATGGGTACTTGCACACCTGTAAACAAATCACATTGTTTGGCTAAAAGGAAACCAAAGGTTTGGTTAGCATGGAGGAAGAACAGCCACGGCAACAACAATAAAAGAAACAGGTATTTCTTTGTTTAGAAAACTGCTAAGCTGGGTTATGTTAGAGCAGTACCTGCAGCATTGTTCCTCATGTAAAGAAGCTACAGCGATGGGGAAGGATTACCCATAAAAGAAGGACAACAGGTATATAGAATCTATAGCTTAAATGTTTTGGCTAATCTCTTTTAGACTGATAAGACCTAATCAGCAAGCAAACGTGTTTCCAAGGTGTCAGTAGCATTTTACATCATATTTGTGGATGTACCCAGTGTACTCTCTGCTCCACTCAGTATGTGTCACAGTAAAGAAACATGGACTGTAGGAGAAGAGAGACAGGTGAAATGAAGATGACTTGACTTGACAATCAATTGTGACGTTGCTGTAAGTGTAATAAAAACTTACTGAAAGAGTGTTAGTGTTAATGCTTGGCTTATAAAGACAGGTTTCTTTTTTTAGGTTTTTTTTTTAAAACTATCATCTTCCACACACCAGGCAATGAGGTTTTGATGTGTCCAGTGAACCTTTCTCTCCTGTAATCTGTTGTAATAGGACTCTCTCTGGTTGAGACCTGTATTATAGTTTAAGCACTTTCCTCAGCACTGTGGATGAGCGTTGTGCCACCTCATGTAGCAATAGAACTTGCAGGGGAACCGTAGAGGTGGGCAGAGAAAGCGGTGGTGAAGCAGGGGCAGCTTGGCATAATTATAGATATATATACATAAAGTGAGGTAAATGTGTGATGGAAGTGCAAACTTTTAGTTTTATTTCAAGGCGTTTAACAAAAGCTTTGCCTAAATGGTTAGAAGTTACACCCATTTTCATGTATAGTCCTCAAAGACTCAAAACTAACTGGACAATTGACTGACAAGCAGTTTCTTGGCTGGCTAAAGCTTGTTACCTCATAATTTCATAACAAATTAAGTAGATAAAAGATCTGGAGGAGATTCCAAGTGGTGAACTTACCTTTAGTAGCTGTTTACTGGAGCTGTCAATACCAAGTCCAGAGGGATGTCAAAACAACTAGTGCATTATGATGTAATTATTTCTCTGGTAAGAAAAACAACTTCACTGCATCTAGTCAAGTGAAGAACACTCTCTAGGAGATACGCATATCATTATCAAAGTCTACAGTGCAGAGATGCCTTTATGAAACCTTCATGAATGGTAAGAAGAGAAAAGTGTGAGGAAGGAGAAATAGCTCATAACTATCTGCCAAGCATGGTGGAGTCAGTTTTATGGCATGGACATGCATGGCTTCCTGTGGAAGCGGGCCACTGGTGTTTATCGATGCTGTGGCTGCTGATAGAAGCTGGAGGATGAACTGTGAAGTGTACAAAGCTGTACTCTCTGCTCAGATTCAGCCAAATGCTTCAAATCAAATCAGACAGCACTTCACAGTGAAAATGGATAATGACCCAAAGCATACTGCAAAAGCATCCCAAGGGTTTCTTAAGGCAAAGAAATGGGAAATTTTTAATAGCCCAGCCAGTCACCTGATCTCAACCCAACAGAGCATGTTTTCAGTTATTGAAAACAAAAGTGACGTCATAGTGACTCACAAACAAGCCGCAACTGACGGTAGCTTCATAAAGGCCTGGCAGACTCCAGACAGTCATTGACTGCAAAAGACTTTTTTTCAAGTATCCAAGTATCAAAAAACATCCTTAGATTTTAAATTATGTTAGTTTGTCAAATTAGTTTTGAGTCTCTGAAAATCAAATCTTGATAGATTGGAAATCCACTGTGGTTGTGTACAGAGCCAAAAAAGAGGAACTGTGCGTTGTCCAAACACTGTCCAAATATGGACCTACAATATTGTACTAAAGTCTTGAGTCACCCCTGCATTCTTCCTATTTTTGGTTCCAAGGTGCCATACTTTATTGTAATTTTTTAATGTGTCCTTGAGGAATAGTTCTCCAGGCTTTCTGTAGATCTTTCACCATTTTTCTTTGGACATTGGCTGCTTTTTCACTCGTTTTCAGTCCGGTCCTTGTACCTGAACATTTTAGAGGAATGTTTTTTTCTGTTCTTTTGTTTTGTTTTGTTTTGTTTTGTTAAGCCACTTAATACCGACCATGAAAATTTCAAGCATACAAAGGCACCTAACTCAACGGATAAAACAGTGTTGTGTCCACACACAACAGACAACGTAGAGAAGAGCTAAATTCATTTTGTATAATAAATTACATTTTGTATCTTTGTTACTAGCAGCCTGTTGGAAGAATGCATCATTTTACCCAATTTCTTTACTTGAATCTATGAAAAGTCTCAAAGATAACGCAGCTTGACAGTAATAAAATAGTATTTTTGCACCAACAAGGTGATTCCCAAAGAACTATTAGCCAAAAAATGTGGCATATCTCTGCATGTGTGAAGTGTGTGGTTAAAAGATTTGAGGAAACTGGACAAGTGGAGGATGAAAGAAGTGTCAGGAAAAAACTAAATCCAGCAGATTAACAGTATCTGAAAGTCATGTTCTTCACAAATATGAAAAATCCTGCGAAGGCCTGACACAGGACCTCAGAGATGCATCAGACCCTTCAGCTGATCCATCTACTGTTCACTGAAGCCTCATCAGAAATAGTCTCAGGGGAAAGGCGTCTGAGAGGAAGCCATTCTTAAGAAAGAGAAGCAGGGAGAAAAGGCGGAGCCATGCCAAATTACACAAGAACTGGACTGAAAATCAGTGACAAGTGGTCATGGATTGGGCTCCCCAGAGCCTGGACCTCAACTTTAATGAAGCAGTGTGGGATCATCTTGACAGAGAGCAGAACAAAAGTCAGCCAACATCCAAAGAAGAGCTTTGAATGTCCTTCAAGAAGCCTGGAGAACTATTCCTGAAGACTACTTAAAGAAATTATAAGAAAGATTGCCTGAGAGAGTTCAGGCGGTGTTGAAGAATAAAGGCGGTCATACCAGATACTGACTTTCAAGCTTGTTAAAATTGTATAAACACTACTTTTGCCTTATATACTGTATTTCCATGTACCTGTTTCACATTTTTCTCATAAAATGAAAACAAACGAAGGGTGACTCAAGACTTTTTCACACTCCTGTAACTGCGTGTCATTTTGGATGGACAGAGATTGCCTGGTGATGCACTTTGTTTATGTCACAGTGAGCAAAATCTGCAAATTGATTAAAAAAAAATCTTGGGTATTTTCCTTGCTGTTGAACAGTGATATGATGCATAATTGGCTAATCAGTGAGACGCAGTCATCAACCTTTCTTCTTTAAGCAATCTCTCTTTCTTAGCCTTGTGTTTCAAACAAAATGTGACACTATTATAAAACGCCTTAGGGGACAAGAAGAGAAAATAAACAGCACAGGTTAAAAAGAGCAGTAAAAGTAGAGAATGAAGAGTAGAAGGTGAAAGCAGAGGGAAGAAGGGTGACCAAGCCATCCGTCTTTGACTCTTTGGTGCCGTAGTGAATGCTGTCATTTTCCCTCAAGCCCCTTTAGTCACTCATCTGTGGCCGACCTTGCCCTGCCATGTGGGCTGCTTCTTTTCTTCCACATCACACACACACTGATTTGTTAGAAGCAGAATTGAACAGTTTCGTGTCGTTTTGCTGCTCCTGAGCGAGTTGACGCCGCCTGGCTCTGTAAGACAGCTTGAGTGCTGAGCCAAAATCCCTCACGAATTCAGATTCCTATTTCTGCATCTAATCATCCACTCACGGTTTAAATTAGTCAGACATCAGGCAAACTATTCGAGGTTAGCTGCCTCAAAGCACAGCAGAATTTAAAAGCTGGACAGTCGACCTGCAGATAAATGTGAAATATGCCAATGATATTTACAAATACCGAGCTAGACATTGGGAATGTGTAATCTCTTTAATATTCCAGTAACAGTGCATCATATCAAAAATGTGTCACATTGACATCTCGGAGCCTCCCTGTGAGGTGAACTGCTCAGAATTTGTTTGCTGGGTGGAAGTTGTGCTGGGAGGCTGTCAGAGCTCATCTTGGCTAGGGTGACATGTGCTCAGGCACCCTTGCACTATCACGGAAAACTACATCTCTTCTTTCCTGATGCTTATCAGGTCCCCCAGGCGTTTTATAAAGAAGAAGCCTAGCTTTGTTTACCATTTGTTCTTCCTCATTGCACAATCTCCCCAATCTTTAAATCATTTAGGGTCTAAAGGGCAATGCCCAGAGCTTTAAATGTCCTAGTCTGATAGGCATATGAATGCAATGGTTAGAAATAGTTAAAAACAGTCGTGTTTGACAAAGATCTTCCAAAAAGCTATGAGAGAAGGTTTTTCAAACAACAAGGCATGCTTTGTTGCATTAACAACCAAAACCAAATGCGATATACTTGCCCCACCCCCACCCCCACCCCACCCCCGTTTCTTCAATTATAACCAGAAGAAAAGCTTCCAAAATTTGTCCCACCGCGTCATTGCTCAGAAGATAAACCCAAGGGTGAAACAGCATCACGGTGAATTAATAAGCCGAGATTCACAGTGAAACTGAGGCGGAGATGCTCACTCATGCTGAAGAAGAAATACAAGGTTTGAGTTAGACTGAAACTGAAATGTGTTTTTGAATTGGCACCTGCCCCAGTTTTAATACTCTTGAGTCACTACCATCCAAATAAGAGCATTAAGTCTTTGGTAATTGATCCATAAAACAGCTTCTGTTTAAACCTAAAATGAGATTAAGGATTCTATTGAACGAAAAAAACCTTGAGGCTTTTCTATCATTATTACTGTATTTAAGACCCCAAAGACACAGAGGCCATAGAAAATACATTTATTTCATTATCACCATGGTGCTGACATACTCATAATTGTTCTGTGCAAATAGGCAGTGAGTCATTCTCGTACACGTGATATACACATGCTGGGACTTGGCTTTAAAAGTAGATCCCCCACCCAAAGAGTATCGGACCTTTAGTGTGCGTGAAAGATTTTGAGAATTTAAGAAAATAATTTTCACAGCTGGCCAATATCTACAATCTGAATGTTCCTGTAATTTGTTCTTGCTGTACTTTTCCCCCACGGTTTGTTAATCTGTCTTGAAACTCACTATTGAACACAAAATACTTATAATTATACAATCGATGTTTGTTCTCAACAGGAGTGCAAAGTGTCCAGCAAGCTGGAAGGAATATGATGGCGGCGGTGTCCTCGCCAATCGCAAATGCATCTTTACAAGATGAAAAAGAAACAGATCCTGAAAAGGCACTCAGTGAATCACAGGACACATCCACTTTCCTGTTAAAAGTTCATACATCTATCTCCGCCACATTATTGTTTGTTATGGCCGGTGAAGGCTTGCTCTTCAGTCCCTCTGTGGCACATCTTGAAGTTTCCATGAGGAGCAAACGTGGAACGCAAAGAGCGAGGAGAATGGTCTTGTACTCTTTGCGGAAATTTTGGTTGAGCAGTCCATATATGATGGCATTGAGGCAGCTGTTGAAGTACGCCATAAAGTAGCTTGTGACGAAGAGCCACTCGGGTATGTTGGGTGCAACCTTTCGAGGATTTATGGCTACAGCCAGGCCTATGAGGTTCAGGGGGGCCCAGCACACGGCAAACAAGACAAACACCATAAACATAGTCAGGAAGTTTCTCACGTCGCTAGGTTTCAGTTTGGTCCTTTGCTCCGGTTTAACTCTGTGTTTCACCTGAATGACGAGCACCCATATCCTCATGTAGCAGTAGGACACCACCAGCAGAGGGATCAGAAAATGAATAATCACCACGGAGATAGTATAGTACGAGCTAACGGTCTGGGCAAAGGTGCAGGAGTAGATGCGAGGGTCGTACTGCAGTGAGCCGACGAAGAAGTTGGGAATAGTGGCGATGGCGGTGAGTAGCCAAGTAAGACCCAGGTAGCAGAGTGTGTTCCTCAGGCTGTATAGACGATCGTAGTGGAGACTGTGGCAGATGTAGCAGTAGCGATTGATGGCGATAGCCGTGATGTTGAAAATGGAGCCGATAACACTGAGGCCCATGATGAAGCCGCTGACCTGGCAGTGCAGGTCACCCATAGTCCAGTCATTGTGAAAGATGGCTGTCAGGACCAGTGGGTAGGGGTACAGCGCCACCACCAGGTCTGCCACAGACAAACTCACAACAAAGATGTTGCCTAAAAAAAAAAAAAAAAGAGGTTATGAAAACTGACAAAATGTGACCAAGAGAGAAGGTAAAATATGCAGGATCATCTTTGTAACTTTGCTTATTGGGACAGTGCAGGCTTTACTGTGACTTTCCCTTGATTAATGATGTGTTTCACCGGTAAACAGGGTTTTTCTCCTTAATCTAACCATGTAGTTTTAGCATTTTAGCCAAACAAACAGTGATAGAAAAGGTCAAATCAAAAACCAAAGTCAAATAAAAGTGCATAAAAATCAGTGATACAGGCCATCTGGTTTTTGCACATTCCCCATGTTAGGAAACCTAGCTAGAGAGGTATCCAGGTGCACTGGAAGTTAATGCTTAAGGGGTATAACCCTTCATGCATGAAAATATCATCCTGATGTCAGTATTTCATGAGCTGGGAGCAAGAATGTCTGCATCCTTTTCATACTACATTCTTTTTTACTGCCCCAATCTGTATCCAGGCCCATACTCAATTCTCTGCGTATGCTAATACTGCTAGGTGTAGACAGCCGGTCTAAATGGGTCCAGCTGGAAATGTTTTAACTACTAAGAAGCTGATTGCCATGAAATTTGTCACATTGCAACATTTCCTTATTGGCACAAATAGGTTCACATGCATTTTTCAGCCACTATATTAGGTACGCCTGTTCAAATGCTCGTAAATATAAATATATGGTCAATGGCAGCAACTACATTTAGACACATTTACATTTAGACAGTCTTGTTGATGAGGTCAGAGGAGAATGGCCAGCCTGCTTTCAATTCAGGCTGATGGTGTTGGTGTAATGGTGTGGGGGATTATTTCTTGACACACTTAGTGCCCTTTAGTGCCAACTGAAAATCCTCGAAATACCACAGCCTACCTGATTATTGCTAACCATGTCTTTCTCGTTATGAGCACAGTGTGCCATCTTCTGCTCCCAGCCATAACGTTCCATGTCACAAAGCTCAAGTCATCTCAACTGGTGACTAGAGCTCAATCCTGCAAAGCACCTTTGTGGAACAGGGGATTTCTATCCTGAATCTGTGACACTGTCATGTCAATATGAACCTTATTGAATCTATGGCACTAAAGCAATTCTTAAGACAAAAGGGGGTCCAAAGCTACACTAGCAAGTCTCCAAAAGTTGATTCTGTTCATCTGGACGTAGCGTTTTGTGGGAGAAACGTAGCAAGGCATTCCTGAGTGTATATAGTTTTTTATTTTAACAAATATTCGGTGGATTATTGTGATACATTCTCTGGATACTCATGTCCCTTGCAAAGACAAATTATAACTGACTTTTCATAGAGCCCCGTCATCAGCTCAACCTATTTTGTCTTGTACTTTGATTAAGCCCAGATTTAGTCAATTTAGCTAGTGTGAGCAAAAAGTTATGTCCCTATGGGCAGGTCCATCCCAGTAGTATGCTCTTCTCACTATAATGCTTCCTTGCTCCTGGGAAAAGGCAGTCAGATACTTAGAACGCAGTTAAAGTACATATCAACAAGGACGCGGGTGGTTTCAGGGTCCGATTACATCCAAACAAGCCCCTATCCTCCCGAGGTCAGTGCTGATTCTGGTGTGACACTGGATCTCCTCAGATGACATGAGTTATAGAAAATGACATGTGATGTTGTTACAGTGCAGCTGTTCTGGGCGGGGAAGAATAAAACAATAAATCAAATTGTAAAGTCAGATAAGAAGACAGATAAGAAGAAGATACACTGGCGCCATAACGCAATTGTGTTGGTTTTGCAAAACAGGGATTAACCTCGTGTGAGGTTGGGGTAAATGTCGTGCAATATGTTAAGGACAACATAAAGCTGGGCTTTTGCCTAAATAAACCATTTTTTACAGCCAATAGATCGAGTTGGTCCATCTTTTTAGAGATTAAGCGGTTTTGTTTATGTTAAAATGCTGTGTGACAACTTATAAAGCCAGAATGTAAAAGGAGCGAGGCTCTTGCTTGCTCAGACAACAGCTGAAACAACAGCGCTGATTGGCAGATAAGATGAAAGTGGATTTGAAACACATGTGGCCATCAATCCGCAATTCAGATTCTGTTGTAATCTCTGCACGCCAACAGGGCGCGTTATGTTGTTTAGCAACCGGTGTAATTTTATTTCACTCCTTGAACTTTATTCACACGGTGTGCTGATGAAGCAGACAAAACAAACAAGGGCACAGAACATTTAAAGTTTCATGAAGAAGAAAATCAGATGGTTGATTTCACCATTTCCCGCCGACCTGGAGTTTTTATAGACAAGTCAATTTTCCAAGTCACTAAAACGGCACCAGCCGTCGCTCAAGCCTGCTGGGACAAAAATAAAAAGCATTTGTTCTTCATCCTTGAGTCAGCTCAGCTCAAATCTGTCAGATTGCGTTTGTGATGCTCCCAGTGCTCGCTCTGTGCGCTTGTCATTGTGCAGAGGTTTGATTCCTTGTTGACATCACACGGCTCCTACGTGTTTATTGTGTGTGTGTGTGTGTGTGTGTGTGTGTGTGTGT
>VUQG01011139.1:2858-15367 GCA_015106755.1 Etia nguti | reverse complement strand
TAGTGAATGGACTGATTCTTATTTAACGCTTTTCTGCTCTCCCGGATTACTCAAAGTGCTCTATACAACATGCCACATTCACCCAATCACACACTTTCTCTAAACTGAGTGCTTCCTAACTACATTCATACTCTTGACATGCAGACTGGAGGAGCCAGGGATTGAACCAGTAACCTTCCGATCAGTAGGTAGGTGACCTGCTCTACCTCCTGAGCTACAGCCACCCACTGGCAAAGATGAGTAAACCATCACTAGGTTTTGGATAAAGTGTACACTCACAAACCTGTCAAACCTGCATTTGAAACGTTGGCTACCGTAGCAGTATAGTATTGCAACATGGCATTTGGGTCTTCTAACTAAAATAGGAAAATAGGAACATAAATAGTGCCATCTGTTTTCTATGGGCCTGGGCCACATACACCAAACCACAATCGGGCCAGATATGGCATGCCATCGCATAAACAGTGGTGTCATTGCCAGACCTGGAGCGCTTCTGGTTGACATACACTCTGCCATGACACCAGTCAGTCCGAAGTGCCAGCTTGATGCCAGATCTGGGCCAGACCTGTTTTCTATGGGCCTGGGCCACATAAACCGAACTACAATCGGGCCAGATGTGCTATGCCATCACATAGACAGTGCCATCTATGCCAGGCCTGGCCCATATCTGGATGACATATGTCTTATCATGCCAGAAGTCAGCCAGCAGTGCCGGCTTGATACCGGATCCGGGCCAGACCTGCTTGCTATGTGGGGTGAAGGACTAATGAAGTGATGCAGAAAATGATTTCTTCAAGTTACCGCTGTTAAAGATGGTTCTACAAGCTAATGAATCATGGGGTGTTTTTAGTTTTCAACAAGCTTAACTAAAGTCCTATAAAACCTTTTTTTCCAGAGGATCATATTCCTTCGATAAAGAGAGGCCTTGAGTGCTTTACATACAGTTTATCTTAAATGATAACGACTATAATATATGAGATTTTTCTTGATTTCGTCAATTGTCAGTTTCGTCTTTGCCTTTTGTTAGACCACCACTGTAAATAATTAATTTTTTCTTAATACAAGTTTAAAAAGCAACACAGCTGCAGACAACAAGTCAGTTCATTTTCCATTATCCACGTTTAAATCTTTAATTTTTTTCAGCTCTTTGTACTTTTTTAATGACAGATGGCCTTGGGTTAAAGTATACTCATGTTCAACTCATGTATAGAGAGATGTTCTGCAGTGGGCAGCTTTGGCAAGGACTGTAACTTTTATGTTCTAAACTTGTTAAAGCTTGACCCTAACAAATACATAGATAAACTATACTGTATATATACTGCACTACCCATTAAAGTGAAAAAGGAGGATAAAGCAGGGTATACTTTAGGGTTGACCTACCTGTGATTGACGAGTTTCTAATCTGAGTGTGCGATGTTAGCAGATTGTATATTAGATTAATGTTTCACCAGTGGTAAATATTTGCATTTGAAATGTACTTTTTAATTTTCTGTCTAGGCTACACATTGGCTACCAAGCTGAGGAGGCATGTGAAGTCAGCCCACATGAAGGAGAAGCCATATACCTGCCACTGCGGCGCTTCCTACACTGTGAGACAAAGTCTGCTGAGGCACCAAGCTCAGCACAGAATAGACGGAGGAATTCAAAAAGAGGCAGAAGAAGGACATGCAGAGGAGGCACACATCAGAAAGCAAGAGGTTCCACAAGAGTTAGCAACTTCAAGATGCAGTCACCCAAAGCCAATCAGAGGCAGACCCAAGAAGAACTTAATCCCTCAAGACACAGGAGGAGAGAAGGAGGGACGTGAGGTGAAGCAGAGAAGATCACAAGAAAAAGGAGAAGAGGAGGCAAAATTAAAGGGACTTGATACCTCAAGAGAGGCAGATAGTGTAGCTAACATCCAGCACGCCGTCGTATACGTCCACACAGACGACCTGTCAGCGCCAAGCTCCACTCCTCTGCTCTTCACCTCAGAGGGCTCGCTGCCTGCAGGGACAGAACAGGAGCTGGTGGAGGTGGTGATATCAGAAAGTGCAGAACAGTGCATTGTGGTCCACGGGCAGCAGGCGGTAGGAGAGGTCCTGATCTTACAGGAAGAAGGAAGTGGACTCTGCTCTGTTGCTCAGACAGTAGAGATAAACACAGTGTAGCCTGTGACTACATGGCTTTTGAACCCTTTGAGGACATTTAGGACATTTTTAGTATTTAGCCCCTTCCTTTAACCTACCTCATCAACATTTTATTTATTTTGGTATTTTTTGCATATCCATACCCTTTTATTGCCATTGAACAACCTTTACAGAACAGCTGTGAACTAATTTGATGGATTAGCTGCCATCAAATGATGCACACTTACTTTTCTGCCTTCCATACAGGAAAGGAGACAAATGTGTACGTATAGAAATAGCTCTGACTATAGAACACAAGCAAAGTGTTGGATTCTGAGTGTCTGACACCCAGTGCTGACATTTACTGTTGATGCACAGCACTTATGCTGTAAAGTTTCCCTTAAAGTCACACTGGAAATATCTCTACTTGACATCAAGTCCTCTGCATTTACTTGCTTATTCCCTTGAGTTAAAAGAAACAAAACAAAAGGGCAAAACAAGTTTGAAATTATTATTAGGGTCTTGTCATTGTGACCAAATAGCTCAATCTTTGTCTCGTTTGATCATAAAACTTTCTCCAGAGGGCATTTGCCTTGTCCATGTAGTCAGCTGCACATTTCAGTCGAGCTCAGTGGTACATTTTGTAGCAGAGGCTTCATTCTTGGTTGGCACAATCGGTTCATTACAATGTAAAACTGGCTTCACTAGTGGTGCTGTTGTTCAAGCAGCTGAAAGTTCATGGAAGATTTAAGGCTTTAGTGGTTCCTGGGTTGTTCCTAAATAGATTCCTCTTACTTAAGGGTGACAGTTTTGGTCTTCCTCCAGACGTTGGCAAAATGGTGACACATCAGAATAGGTTGTACTTATGTACAGTTACAGATCTCAGAATATGCAGTTATGTAGAAATGATCCATTAAGCTTCTTTGATTTGTGCTCCAAATTCTTGTTGTTTAAAGTTATTAAAGATGTATCCTGTACAATCATTCCTCTGTGGAAAAAGAGAAGTCCAATGAAATCATAGCCCAGACACACCATGACATTCGTGGCCATGATGAGTGTATGCAAATTTTTGAACTTGTCAGCAATACCACAAGGTCCGAAAGACCACAAAGTGGAAGGTCACAGAATTATTTCCATGGTTATTTCCATGGTTAAGAAAAACAAGAACATTCTTGAGGAGGTAGGCGTATCTCAGGCCTATCAATGTCTACACGGCCTGATAAACGCAAGTACAGAAGATTTACAATAAGGTACAAACAACTGGTTACATTCCAGATTGGTAAGGCCAGATTAGACTTTGGCAGAGAACAGCTAAAAGAGTTGACACAGTTCTGAGAGAAATTCTTTGAACGAAGAAGAGAAAAGTATGGAGACCAGGGTTCATCAAGGGCTGTCATGGCCATCACACATAACAGCTGGTGAACTCTGAACTACGTACATACTCAAAGAACTGAATTTACATCCATTAACTGTTGTTTTTCTAGCTGAACTTTTTTGCAAATTCTTTTTTTTTTTTTACAGCCTTTGTTCTGGGAAGGACACCTTTAAATTGCAATTGTCTTATGAGCTTTGTCCACGTGTTCTTTAATCACTTGAGGTCTACTTAAAATAGGCTATTATGCAAAATTCTGTGTTGGAATTTTGTGTTGGACAATGTCCTTGTGCTGTTCTACATGGCAGTCAGGCCTGCATCGGCAAATGATAAGAATAAACGGGTGTTTGACCTTTGAACTAACCTTTACTCCTTTGTTTTATTCCCTCTGTGTAGGATGCTATGTTAAAGCACTTCAATAAAGGTGCTGACAGGTGTGCTTCAATCAGGGATCCCACTCATCTTTAAAGACAAAAGGCTGTTCGAACAAATGGGATCTAACAAATTCCCCCGTGGAAACTATAGGAAAACATACGGTAGCTACTGTGCAAAGACTTTACACAGTTTACCTGTTTAGAATCTTAAAATAAACACTTCAATCAGACAATAGACCCATACAGACATATATGCAGACAACTATTGTGAGTGACAAGGAGTCCGGACCTTAGGGATAAGCACAATTAAAATTTTCACATTAGGATACATGTTGTAATAATTGCAAAGGTGTGCTTTAGATGGTGGCTATTTATTAGGCTGTTTTCTCATATAATAGTGAGAAGAAGTACTCGTGCAATTTCTGTTTTGAAAAAATGCATTCTTGGAAGTTTAAGCAGACTTAAGGGCACTCACAGGGCTTCAGGTCTTAAGGCAGTCACCATGTAATTGCAGTGTCTGTGGTTGGAGGCTGCCTGGAGAACTTATGTTGCATGGCATCCCCTATTTCTTTCACCTCATTTCCTTCACCTACAATCAGCTCTCAAAAGGAATGAAAATGTCTCCCAAAGCTGCTGAAGGCAGGAAGAAGAAAAGCATTAGAAAGTATCAAAAAAGTATCATTTTGGAACCCGTCAATTCAGACCCATTCACGTTTGCACTTCATATTGTGGATGGATTTTAAACTCATACACATTACACTGCACTACATATCCAAACTGCCTAATCCTAACCCAGAGGATACATCAAACAAAAACAAAACTGTAACAGCTACTAAAGAGCTTCTTTGAAATACCAAAAATTACTAAATATATGAGAGAATTTATTCTGGCTGTCGAAAAAAGGAGGAAGATTTTCTTTTGTCATTATGGGGTATTTAATGTTGGAGGGGAAATGGCAAATATGTCTGTCTAGACAAAGTCTATATCATAAAGTGAGCTGTCTGAATAATTTGCAAGTTAGTATTTGGCATTTTAGAGTCACTTTCATCTACTCCACAATTTACAATCCTTCTCAATTTCCAAGTCCTTGGAAATATACACAGCCACTAGTGTAGTCTAGACTACTTCACTTCAATTCATATGTAGAACTGACAAAAAGAAACCCTACAAAGCTAAGAGATACAGAAACAAAAGAAGAACCAGAGGTTCTGTGGTGTGATTGTTTTCTGAGTTTCTCTGAGTTTGTCACAGTTTTTTAAACACTACTGTCTGGTTTCTTAGAACCAGAAGACTGAGACTGGGGATATAAGCAGATTCTGCTTGTCTGCAGAGACTCTGGGCTCAGCCTTAAAGACAGAGTGAGGCTCAGAGTGCAGCTGCTACTCTTTCTCACTGACAGTATTGGAGGCATGTGAGGTGACAGGGAAATGTCCCACCAGATCGAAGCCCTGGGGCAGATCTCTTCAGGCTTTGGAATAATTTATGGTAGAGTGGTCTGGGCATCTTGGTTCAGACTGTTGTCCCCATAAACTGGACTCCAATAAGTACCAGACAATGGATGTATCAATGAAAGGAAGAAGGAAAGTGCTAAGCTATTAGTGTGCTGACAGAGGTGATAATTAGTGGTAACAAACTAAAACGAATAACTAAATTATCATTCAATGAAACTGGACGACAATCATCTTGTATGGTATAACATATTTGTCAGATAATGCTTGTGTCATGCACCTGTCAGTCCAAGTGGGCTGATAGGTGAATATTGACAGAAGAGTCTATGGGGGTCACTAACTTTTGGGGACAGCCTCATGTGTCCTTTCAAGGAACTGGTTAAAGTTCCGCCAATAATTACCAATATCACCCATTTGATGAGGCTGTGTGCACTTCAGTGACATCACTGCATAGAAACATCAAACACTGTGTTCTGAGTCTGTTCACACTTCTCAGGAGGAGTAAATGCAAAGCCTTAGTCATGCTGCTGAAAATGGATGCAAGCCACTGGAGAGCCCCAGCATGTTAGCATCATGAAACAATAAACAAAAAAAACGTACATACGACCAGATCTCAAAGGCTAATGGATGTCTGACGCACACAGAGAAGTCGTGATGCATGGACCGTGGGGGGGAAAATGAAAAAATCAATTAATATTACTTTGCTCCTTGAAGTTAAAATCCACCCATAGTTACAGTATCAGGGCTGCCACTCAGCCAGCAGGTAGATATTATGTTTAATGGTTTCCGAGCTCCTTTTAAAAAATGTCTGAAAAATCAATAAAAAATGAAATACATAAAAAAAATGACATGAAGCACACAGTACAAAATGTTTTATGTGACTGATATTTCTTTAACTCGTAACTGATGAAAATTCACATCTGTCTAACTGGACTTGATATGATAAAAATGGAGTACATCTATGCTATTTAGTTGCATTTTGGGGAAACCGAACTGCTACTACACACTGTAGTAGTGCAGAATTCTGTCATTTACATCAAAGCAACATTGTCCCCGTGTAAAAATTCAGCTCAATTAACCAGTTTAAGGTGGAAAAACCTGACTGGACTGCTCAGATCTCAAAACTATCCCACATTTGGGATCAACTGGATCTATGACTCTGAGCCCGGTCAGGATGGCCTCTGATAGCTGATTTAAAGGTAAATGCCAGCCAGCGAATTCCATCAATCTTTCATTCACAATGTCTGTCATAACATGAGCCGGGGTATTCACAGTATAAGGTAGGAATTATAGCGCTTTTAAAATAATGGTACCTCCTGTTTATCATGGTAAAGTAAGAACTTGGTGCAGGATTAGTGGGGAGGGAAGGTGCAGTGAATCAATACTCAGTACTGCAAAAGAAAAGGAAATAAACACATCTCATGTTTCCTGGATGTGTGCTCACAGCAGCGGGTCTGAAGGGTGAATGGAAAAGTGGATCTATTTTAATACAGTGTGATATGTCCCATTTCTGACATATAAATGACCCAAACAGATATCAGATGTCTGAACTTTTAGAAGAATTAATTCCAAATTGAGCAAATTCAGATGTGAAAATGTATATTTAATTTAAATGAAATCATTTAATCATGACTTGTTATTAATCTCTGGCTCTCCTCCAAATCATGTCTTTTGTCCTGTCTTCCTCCCCTCACCTGAACGAGTTGTGGCAGATGGACACCCCTCCCTGAGCCTGGTTCTGCCGGAGGTTTCTTCCTGTTAAAAGGGAGTTTTTCCTTCTCACTGTCACCAAAGCACTTGCTCATAGGGGATCATATGATTGTTGGGTTTTCTCTGTTGTATTATTGTAGGGTCTAAAGCACCTTGAGGCGACTTTTGTTGTGATTTGGTGCTGTATAAATAACATTGAATTGAATATTTACATTTAAAATATCCTCACTTTAAAAAGGTGAGAAGAGAGTCCAGCCTTTCATACTGCCAGAGCGCCCAGAAAGAACCCACACAAACACAAGGAGAACATGGTTACCAAAAATTCTTAAGTTAATGATAAACAATAAAATAAATAAAAAATACCCTGCTGTGCAATAAGTTGTAAACACGAGCAGAGATCTTGAAAAAACACATTAGAGCCCAGGGTCTTCTAAGTTAATGAAAATACAGTCTACACCAGTCACAGTCTACACCAGTATACTTTGAACTGCCACCTTGTGCTTGAACTTCGGAAATTACACAAATTGTTGCATTAAAATACAGAGTGCAGAAAAATGAAGAGTGTTTTGTTCAGACTTTCCACATTGACTATCAGAGCTCCTGCTTGATGTTTTTGCTCAGTGTGCAAACAAATGTTACACTCATTTCTTTGTAACTGTGTTTTCTTTGTGTCAAGTCATTATCGGTACTATTTAGTTTACTTCTTCTTTTGGTTAACAGCCAACTTTCTTCCATTCTTCTCCGAGTCACCTAACACATTTCTGGTGCAGAAGTTGGCCTCACTTTAAGCCATGTACTTATCACCCAACATCAGTGTTGGACCTCTCTGATGCTCTTGTGGCTGAATGAGAGTGAAGCTACGCTTGCCAGGTTCAACATCTGCTGTGAGGAGGCTGGATTAAGTGGATGACTGAACAGCATCTGGCAATTTCGGCGACTTTCCCAAGCCAGCAATCACATCCAATTCACGGAATGATTGGCAAGGTGTGCAGAGGTGAGAAAGGATGCAGGGTTTGAGCATACTTCACTCAGCTGCTTTCATCACTTTAGTGTGTCTACATGAAAAGTGTACACTGATGACAGGCTTTTCACACCACTTTCCCCTCTGGCTGACAAAAAAACAAATGTCCAAATATACCAAAGTTTTTTTTACCTTCAAAGCTCATTAAATTTTGTGTCAGTCTTACTTGAGCTGTTTGACTGTGATGTCATATTGAGAAATGACAGATTTCAAGAAAATTTATATGCACCAACCATACAGTGACCATGACCCTATTGTGAATTCATTACAGTGTAAATGTTTGTTCTGAGAACAGCATACGGCAGCATTTACAACTCTCATATGAAAAGTACTTCACTGTGAATTCTCTTCAGTTAGTATTATTAGTTTTATTACAATACACCTGAAATACATGCATGTAAACAGTGCTTAGACTGATGGCTGAAATGTCTTTGGGAATATTTTGATCTTTAAGGAGCTTTTGTTATGTAAATGTTAGTTTACGCTTCAGGAAATTTCTTAGTGTCGTACGGTTTCGACTGTTGTGTTTATGTCTTGTTTGTTGAGTCTTTGAGTAGGGAAGGAAAAGGTCTTTCAGGCTTTATTCCTCTTGGTTTTCTTTTAAATTAAATTTGAACTCACTTACCTTTCTGAACGTGAAGTTTTGAGGCATGGAAGGCCCAAATGCAGCCATTTATTTTAGTCTCAAAAGATGAAAAAAGGTCCAAAAATACAAAAAGCAAAATCAAAGAAGCACACTGCCCGACAGAAAACTACAGGGGATGTTAACAGACACTTTGACGAAGACTAAAGGGAAGACAGTACTATTTATACAGAAAAGGGGTAATCAGAGGGAGTGGAAATAGAAGAGTAATGAGACACGGAGACGTAGACAGTGAGGACAAGAAGAGAGTAGTCGAAGTAAACACAAGAGACAGGACACAAATAAGTGCTACAATAAATAAAACAGGAAGTGAGAAAGAATAGCTAAACAGGGAAACACAAACATATGAAAAGACACAGGAGGAAAACCTGAAGGAACAAACTTGTATAAAAACAGAAAACTAGACTGAGCACTAAAGACTCAAAAGAATGCAGAATGTAGATAATAACCAAAGTAAGAACAAAACAGACAAGACTGTAATGAACAAGAATTTAAAACTTTAAAAACTAAAACCAAAGGTGCAGGACCGCGACACTTTCATATCCAGTGTTATCAGCAAAAACGTTCATAAATGTGTCCAGAAAATTGAGAAAAATGCATAAGAATCTAGACTTCCCAAAACATGCTTGCTTCCCTAATGTGTTGTTTTGTTTTTTGGGATCTCACACAACAAATGAAACAGCCTCAGTGGGCCAAGTGAAGAAACAGACACCATTAGATTCATGACAGCGTCCTACAGGACTCCAAGCCGCTCATAGCTTTTACCATTTGCTGGCAATACTGTGTATGCTGCTGGGACATGCTGATCCACAACATGGAATCGTGAAAAAAACATTACACTCTTTATGGTTACTAAGCTTCTCTGTTAGTTGATATTTAAAGACGAAACATTTTAATGAGCTTTTCCCATCTTTTTGGGATTAATTTGCCATTAGATTAGTCTGGCCTTTGGACTATGAAAAGGGATTTAAAACTCTTTGTGAGGTGTCACACAGTTTAGAAACGGATAGCTTTCAGAAAATTGCATTAGCCAGTACTCAGGGGGTTTCACCGCTTTTGTCTGTCTCTCTTCAGTGTTTGTGTGCGTCTCTTTCCCATATTGTCTACATCCACCTCTCTATCTGCTGACCTGTCCCCTCATGTCACTTTCTTTTCTCTCCATCAGAGTCAGAGATCTGACTCATGCGGTGGGTCCACACACATCACCCGTCACATCACTCTCCAGGCTATTAAGTGAAAATATGCAGTGTTTTTTAATTTCATTTTTTATTTTTGAGCTCCAATTTAAACAGATGTTGCATAGGTGTCAAACAGGACTCAGGCAGTTTTTTAAGACCTGCAGTTGACTGAAATTTCAGAGTGACTTAGTAACGCAGTGGCTACTGGCTACCTGCAGTAATACATCACCATACACTCAGGGCTTATAACTGCAGTTGAACACCTGCCTGCTGATGTGCACCAGGCAGACATAACAGAGACTTTTTCATTCTCGCCTTGCCACAGTTTCTGTGATCTTCATATTTCTGATTAGAAAGAATATATCACTGTCACTCAGCTTTTACTGAAGTTAAAAAAAAACAACATTTCCTCCATTTTATTATACACTGTGGGGCAAATTATTTATCTGCTGCTTAAATTTGTAAGTGTCCTCATTGTTAAAGAAATGAACAGTCTCTAATTTTTATGGTAGTTTCATTTTAATGGAGAGGGACAGAATATCAACCAAAAAACCACAAAAAACAAACAAAAAACACACAAAAACACATTACATGAAGGTTATGAATTGATTTACATGTCACCGAGTGAAATAAGTATATGAAATAAGTATCAATCAATCAATCAATCGATCAAAAATACTCCTGATCTCAACTTGTTATGTATATAAATCACACCACAAAATCAATTTCTTCCATTCCAACCTTTCCACCACCATGGGCAAGACCAAAGAGCTGTCAAAGGACGATTGATGATTGTAGACCTGCACAAGGCTGGAACGGGCTACAATACCATCTGCAAGAAGTTTGCTGAGAAGGTGACTGTTGACGTGGTTATTCAGAAATGGAAGAAATATAAAATGTACACTGATTAGCTCAAGAGGTGGTGCAAGTTATCTACTAGTTGAAAGTTGTTGGTTTGATCCCTGACTGTTCCAGCATGACTTGGGCAAGCTGCTTTCCTCTGCATCCGTCAGGTTATGAATATGTGACAATGTCAGACAGAAGGCACTTGTGTATAGAAAACAATGGTTGGGTTCATGTTGTATAAAACACTTTGAGTGCTCAAGTAGAGTAGAAAAGCGCTATATAAAATTTTAAAATGGAAGAAATATAAAATGACTATCAATCCCCCTTAGGCTGGAGTTCCATGCAAGATCTTGCCTTATGTGTTGAGGATGAGGATGAGAAAGGTGGTGGATGAGCCCAAAACTACACAGGAGAAGCTTAAACTGAAGGCAGTTGGACCACAGACACCAAGAACACTATTGGTAACACACTACGCCTAAGCAAACTGAAATCTTACAGCATCCATAAGGTCTCTATGCTCATGAAGGCACATGTATATTCCTGTCTTAAGTTTCAGTGAATATCTGGCAACATGACAAACTGGTCAGATGAAACCAAAATCAAGCTAATGCCCTGCATTTCTGCTGAGTATGACCCAAGGAGCACCATCCCCACAGTCAAGCATGGACGTGGAAACGTGATCAGATGAGGCTGTTTGGCTAAGGGTATGGGATGACTTCACTGCATTCAGAGACCAATGGACAGGGCTATGTACCATCTTGGAAGGGAACCTTCCTCCCTCAGCCAGAACACTGAAGATGGGCTGTGGATGGATATTTTAGCATAACAAGGACCTAAAAGTCATCAAGGCAAAAAAAGAGTGGCTGAAAAGAAACACATCAAAGTCATTGAATAGTCTAACCGGTCTCAGGAACTCAGTGCTGTAGAAAATCTGTAGAGAGAGCTGAAACTTTGACTTGCCAATAGGCAGCCAAGAAGGATTTAAATAGTTAAAGAGTTTCTTTAACTCAAACAAAGCAACAAGCAAATGTCGTCTTATTGTCTATTATCTATTTATCTGATTGTATCATTTTCTAGTGCCGTCAAAGTTTCCCACAATTCCTGTGCATACTTCCTGTGACTTCTGTCAGGAATCCAGGGTTAGCTCACTAGGTAGAGTGGTGGCCCCATGATCGGAAGGTCGGGGGTTCGATTCCCCTGAATAGCTACCCTGAGGTACCCCTGGGTAAAGTACCGTCCCTACACACTGCGCCCAATGGCTGCCCACTGCTTCACTGACTGAATGGGTTAAATGCAGAGAGGAATTTCCCCACTAGGATCAATAAAGTATACATTATTATTTTCTTGTCTGAGCTGCATTAAAATAACTGTGACAAGACCTCTGCACATTAACTTTACTTCAGAAGCAGTGTTATATAATATATTGTATGTTTTTGATCATTTCTGAAAAGAGGTATTATTTTGTCTTAGGTTGATACACAATGGGAACAAAAATGATGGACCACCTACACATTACATGTACAGTACAGGACCTGCTCAGTCATAGAAACCCTAGTAAGACTTCATAATATGGCCCACGACTACGGGCCTAATTCCCCTGTTATGAAAATAAATTTTAGTGTGTTTTATTTCAATTTACAATGTACCCACAAATATTTAGAGGTTGGCACACCATAATATGGGGGTAATAAGTCAGGTTTTTACAGGAAACAAATAAGTAATCATTGTCTTAAGTCACTTTCACCTTTAAAAAAAAAAAAAAAAAAAAAAAAAATTTTTTTTTTTTTTTTTTTTTTTTAAAATTTGATA
>VUQG01011135.1:25640-45665 GCA_015106755.1 Etia nguti | reverse complement strand
GACCTCCCAGCCCATTGTTCCTTCAGTGGGCTGGTTTTAGTCGTTATGCAAATGTACTGTTTATAAGATTGGGGAAACCTGCAGTCAGCTGAGACTGAAGAAGTCACTTGGATGAGTGACGAAACGTTTCTCCCACAAAACGCTACGTCCAGATGAACAGAATCAACTTTTGGAGACTGTGTCTCTATGCATGTCAGTTTCACTCACTGAATATTTCCAGCTCAGCACTGATTGACAAATTGGAATTTGGCACAGTGCAGGTGTAGATCCCGTCATCGCTGTGGGTGACATTAGCAATCTCGAGCCACCCATTGCTGAGAGGGTTAACTCTGCGATCTGCTAGAAGGAAGGAGCTGTCGTTGTTTCTTTCCCTGTAAAAGACACACACACACACACACAGACACACACACCAATTTAAAAACCAACACACACATCAGAAATTTGGCAGATGATTAAAAAAAAAATAAAGGTTTTTCAGCAACTGCAGTGGCTGATAAATTCAATAACTTAAATGCCACTTTTCCTGTTTTACTACAATGAGCAAAGCCTGATTGGATATTTGCCACACTGACAGAATTCACAGTCACAGCCCAGATGTAACAACACTTAGCTGTTAATTTATGCATATGAAGACCTACCCACGCAATAATATCACCTTTTTAAAACGTATCAATAGGAAAATCTGTCAGTAAGCGCTGGAATATGCAATATGGCCTCACCATATCACTTTTGGTTTAGGAGAGCCAAAGGTCTCACACTCCAGTAAAGCCTTCTGGCCCTCTGTATACGCGTATGTATTCCCATCATCGGTAAGGATCTGGGGAGGCAGCTCTGAAACATCACACAAAGACAAATGAGATACACAGAGAACAAACTCAAAATTCAGTTAAACAAACAGCACGTAACAACCAGCACCCACCGATGACATAAACATTGGTGTTTGTGAGGATGGTTCCATGTTTGTTGGAGGCCCGACACTGATAGATGGCAGTGTCTCCAAAGTTCACGTCCTCTAGGATCAGAGATCCGCTTGCTGTCAGAGTACGCCTCGAGTCCTTATCAACTCCTGTTAAAGAGTACACGCTGTCAGTACATCTTAAGTGCCCGGAGATGTGTGATGGCGCATCTTAAGGTGTGTGCACTGACCTGAGATGGGGACCCCGTTGATGGTCCAGCTGATGATAGGAGAGGGAATGCCATCTGCCTGACAGTCTAATCTGACTGTCTCACCTGGGGCATATAACTGACTGACTGGCTCCTTGATCCAATAAGGCGCAGCTGCAAGTGACAGCATATATATCAGTCGCGAACAGTACAAGCAAAACAGTATAAGACTGAGGTTCTACTCCCTACAAATCAACAAAGGCTAAAAAAAAAATGAAGCAAATGATCACAAAACTGCTCTTTGTCCACAATTAAAATCAAAATTGTTGACCTTGAAAAAAGGGCATGGGAAGAGCTGTACAACACACTTTTTAAAAAATATAAAACCCTATGAAATCTCAGATGCCATAGTATTTCGCAAAATCACACACTGCATGAAAATATCTTAAAATCTCAAGTTTTTACAACTTAGAGAAGCGGAACACTTCTTCAAATTCTGGTTCAAACATATGGTTAAAAATAATTAAATACACCATTTTAGTATGTAATGGTTCAATGGTGCAAAGCTCAGGACCACATGAATTAGGAAAAAGCTTTAGTTTCCATCTCCAAACTTTTCAAGCAATATATCAGTCATTGTTTTAGCTCTTTAAAAAATTAATTTGTAATATCCATTATACGATTTTACAATGACACAAAAAGATTAATATACTAAACTAGATTTCCATATTACCAATGCTGACATCAGCATAAAACATGAATGTTTTAGCCCTTGCCCTTCGGGGGTAGTTGCGCACTGCAAAGTGTATGTGTGTTGTTGTGTGTCCAACTCTTTGTTATCGTTTCCTGTTTTATATTCTGTAACGTTTTTTTCTCTGCGCCTTGTGTTAGTCTCATTTTCTCGATTAATTTCAGTTGTCCTCTCAAAATGTAAAAATTCTTCTTTGGAAAGCATGAAAAGTGAATCCTCCAGACTAAAGAGTAAAGAGACTAAACTGTTCAAAAGCCATAATCTCTGTTGGCATGGGTGTACATAACTATAATTAGCACATCTGTGAAGGTACCATCAATGCTATATATAAAAAGTTTTGTGTGACATATGCTGCCACCCAAACAACATCCTCCCCAGATAAAGCATTCAGCAATATAAGGCCAAACCACATAACAACAGTCTCTGTGTCATGTCTGCAGTCTGGACCTGGCACGCATTGCAAACATTTGGCGCATCATTAATTAGTCAGGAGTTGGAAAACGTTTTTGTAATTTGCTCACACTAATTGGTCTCCTCAGTGCCCAAGAGTTTACAGAGTGTTGTTAAAAGAAGAGGCGATACAGCATAGTGGTAAACTTTTTTTTTAAACATGGAAAAAGCCCATTTTTGCAAGCAGCTGCATTACATTTTTATAGATTTTTTTTAAAAATAAGGTTGCGCTTTAAAATGAGCCCCATTAGTTTTAACATGGAGGTTTACAAAGCAGAGCTATTCTTATGAAAGACACTGGGGAGCTGAGGAAATGGCAGGATCTAGTGTTTCTGTAGTTTGAGATAGTGTAGTGTGAACCACAAGACATCTCTGCTTCTGTGGTATCTCTTGTGACTGATGTTATTTTTAACAGGTTCTCACAAACAACCCAAATTTATGGCAGTTCCAAAAAAAGTTAGTGAGGGAGGCCTCTGTCTATGCAGCTACCAACAGAAAAACCCAGGAGATATTCTAATGGTCATCAAACCACATCATATATACTGAGAATTAAATACTGAGAATAAAGTATGTGTGTGTGAGAGAATAAAAGTGTAATAGAGAAAAGCAACACATGTACCTTCCACAGTCAACATGTAAGTGTGTGTGGCCTTCCCTTGGGAGTTCTCAGCTATACACTGGTATTCACCCCCGTCGCTTTCCGAGATATTAGTGAAGCGCAAGCGGCGGTCAAACATATCTTTGATGGTCCGAGTTTCTGACAGCTCGCCATCCTTCCTCAGCCACGACACTTCTGGAGTTGGACTAGAAAGGACGATGTGTATGGAGAGATTAAAGAGAAGAGAGAAAAATAATGAGAGGAAGTGGACATAGAGTAAAGCAAGCAGGCAGAGCCGGAAGGAATGATGAGGACCATTAAGACAAGATGGCAGCAAGAAGCAGAGTTGGCAGGAAGAAGCGAAAGACATAATGGAATAATGTGTAGGGTGGGGGTGGATGGATGAGAGACAGGTAAGACTGAAAGCTTAAGTTTTCTGATTAAAGGGGGTGGAAGCACACACGTGTGCATGCTCAGACACTCACAGGCCTTCAACGATGCACTCTAGCTCTAGTGTCTGCCCCCTCAGGGCGTGGTACGTGCTGTGGTGTCCAGTAGGTCTCATCATTTGTGGCCTTCTGTTCCGCAGTACCGAGTTGGCTGGACAAAGAGAGGAGGAACCACAAAGACAAAAAGAAACACTCATACATATGCATGGGTAATTTTGTTTAGATTGCTCTGCTGCTGACACAGCAACCACTTTAAAGACTCTAAGAAACACAAGCAGAGATGCAGGGCGTGGATTCATGTCGACAGACTTTACCTTTCTAACAAAACATCATCATCTAGACTCTCTACACACACAGAGGTCTCATGTTAACATGTGCTCATCCTTCTGACCTCTAGTTGGGTCGCACTTGCTGGCAGCCACATCGCAGTGTGAGCTGAATCTCATTACAATATGGGCTGAGCAGAGGAAGACCCCCTGCTGGCTCAGTGGGACCTACTGGATTTGGTCACTGCTTCGGTCAGCACAACATGCAACCACATGGCGATGGGTAGTTTAATTATGTGGCCTCAACAAATATACTGCATATGGCATTTAAATATAGCAGATATATCTTTAAGAATGAAAGAAGATTTTAAGAGGTGTATGAATGTAAACTGGTTATTTTTCAAAACAGCTACATAACTGAATGACTTTTACAACCAAGATACACACTTGGAGAATAATTTAAACTCCTGTTTAAAGTCCTGAGTGTCTAAAATTGCAAAGTATATCAATAGTTGTAGGATTCATGGAACGCTGGTACAGATATGCCAGATTTCCAGGCATTAGGCCGGACTGACTGGGATCCTCTGATTTTTTTTTTTTATCTAGCACCACAATGAGACTCACATTTACTGTTCTGAAAGACATGTTTCAACCACAGAGAAGCCAGTGAATAGATTGCCTGATGATCAATTGTTGTTTTGTTTTTTCTGATCCTGTTTCATACACAATCAGAAAATCACAAATGTGAACTAAATTGCCTTCAGTTGTCTTATTTCTTAAAACTTTAAAACTTTTTTGGTTTAAATTTTTAATAAAGCTGTTGTCAACTGGAAGATATGTTTGAGGAACCCACCCTTAATTCAGGTTAGATCAGCTTAATCTGAATCAGATGAGTTTAGATAATCTTCAACAAAACTCACAGGGGGTGACTTTCAGAGAGGTGGGCTCTTTTGCCAGAATCGTGCGTGTTGCCAGGTACTGGACATTGCAAGTGTAGTCTTCCCTGCTGTCCGAAATTTCCAGATTGGCAAAGTACAGGTTGCCGTCCTTCCCCACCATCACCCGTTTACTAAGCTCGATATGACGTAACCCTGAAAGAAGTGAGAAAAATGTTGACAAAATGATTGAAACTGCTTAAAAGAATTAGAAAAAATGACAATAACAGCGGAGCTTAACAACAGGATGAAGCAGGGATATAGACTGGGCAGGAGATACAGATGCAACAGGATGAGAGGAATGAAAAATGTAGATCCTGCCTGGATTTTAAAAAAGCACTAGAGAAAAAATGTTGCAGAAATACATCATATTGCGAAAGAGAGAAATTTTGATAATATCGATGCAGAAATAAATTGCTAACTAGCTTTCTCTGAAGTGGTAAATGGACAACAAAATCTTGGAGACAGGAAGGATGTAATGGAAGCAGAGAGATGGAAAGATAATGCACTCACTTAAGTCCATCCAGTGAATGATAGGCTCCATAGAACTTTGTGGGGGGTTACACTTCAGAATAAAACTTTTTCCCTCGTCAGCCGTCTCATCAACCTTTTTATCTTTCTGCTGGGAGGGGGGAACTAAAGGGAAGCAAGACAGAAAAAAGGTCTTTGTAAACACATAGGTGATGGACGAGCACATATAGACGTTTAACAAGTCATCGTGAACAACGAATACAGATGTGCATCTTTTCTTAATAATCATGAATTCACAGCAAATTTTTACATCCTATTTCACATGATGATACAGTCACAAAAAAATAATAAAAACTAATTTATAACATACAAACTATAGCAGCGTCTGTGGCTGAGCCAAGTAGATCAAGAGTTTTGAAATTTAAATGAAAGGAACTTTAAAGATTTTGTGAGAGGGATTTTCGGAGAGGATTTTTGCAAAAGAGCTGGTGGTGTTTTGATCACCACCTATCGCCTATTTTCCAGCTGTTTAAATAAGCAGAAAGCATGCTGCTCATTGTCGACACTGTCAGCTGAGAGTTGGCTATAAATCAGTCCAGCAATCTGTCCGGCACGTTTATTAAGACAAATTTCAACATACTTTTTATCTTTCCTTCCCTGAAAAACATTCTCTTTTTTACTGTGTGAACTTTAAGGTCACAGTTAAAGCGGACCGCGTCTCACATCCACAGACATGCAGAAAAAAATTAAGCTGCTGGGCAGATTCTCACACAAGATCACATATGTAGTCGACCTGATAAAACGCCCTTGGGTATTTTAGTATGTGGGTAACACAGCATGCAAATTGAGATTAAGGACTTCTTAGCACAAGAGTCGCATTAATAACAGCAAAGAGAGACACTCTATAGCCAGAAGCATTTCTAAAAACAGGCCTATTGGGTATAACACTTGGAAAGAGTATTCTGGGGCTTAAATAAGTTGTCTTGTTTATTAGGATAATGGGTATCTCAGCTGTTAGCTGATGTGCCTACATGCTTACAACCATTTTCTTCCACTTATTCAATTCTGGGTCATTGGGGGTTAGAGCATATCCTAGCTGACATCAAGTGAGAGGTGGGGTACGCCTTGAACAGGTAGGCGGTCTGCTGGAGGGTTAACACAGACAGACAGACAACCATTCACACTGACACTACCAGCAATTTAGAATCACCAGTTACCAAACAATACATGACTGTGGACTGTGGGAGGAGTCTGTAAGACAACAGTGCGAACCATAATGCCACTCTAGTGCTGTGTGTACATGCATTTGATTAGTCTTCACATAAATATAATTTTTCTGTACTACTATTTGACTGCAGTCTTGTGTGTTGATTATTATACATTTATCTATATAGAGGTGGTATAATGTGTGTTATCGATATATCTATCCAGATCAATAGAGGTACAATTTTTCTAGTAGTATTTGCTTTTCAGCTGGTGTGCATCAGTTTTGTTCTGCTGTTATTCAACATTAAAAATACTGACTTCTGATGATTCTACAAAAACAGAGATAGTATCATTGTTTGTTTTATTTTTGTTTGTTTGTTTTTTTGTCTTGTAAAAGACTTCATTTGTGAGTCATACATGTTTACTTTCCCTCCTCCCATCCGTTGATAACCTCACAGGAGCTACTGAAGAGTGCTTCTTCACATGACATCAACTCAAGAGCGTTTCTGGGGAAACCGTTGTCAGGGAAACTGTGGAGGGATGAGGTCATCCAGGAGAGAGCCAGTCACTCAGGTAGATGGATGTGCAAAGGTGCTCTTTACTTTTGCTCAGGGGTCCCCGTGTATGTGTGTGTGGATGCTTGTGTATATGCTGATTATCAGCATAATTATGTTCCAGGTGGCAATACTCTGAACTCTCAGTGTGAGCCCCATCTGCTAACAGATGAGCGCTGTATAAAGCAGGAAAAGCACTGTTTCCCTTCACAGCTTTTTAAATCAACCATATATAAATCAAAAAATACCACAGCTTGCTTCTAAACTGAACCTTGAAGGTATTTACAGGAGAGCTAACAGAGGAAATGACATTTAAGAGATTTGCAATTCCTCTGGTTTGATGCAGTTTGCTCTTTACCATAGAGATGTTTTATATCTTTGATAGTGTTTCAATGATGTTGTTCTTGCCTTGAGGGCAAGGACAAACAATTACAAATTGGCGGAAAAATTTTACGGCTATATCTTTCAACAAGCAGTCGGTGGTTCATGAGTCGTCAACGTGCTCTTACCATCCGTGTTCAGTATGGCCTCGTTAGACACAGCTGTCCCCAGCTCATTGGATGCGTAGCAAACGTATTTGCCTTTGTACTTGTTCAGTGTGTCCATGGTGTTGCTAAGTGTGTAGAATGCGAATGAGCCAGAGCTTTCAGAAACCTTCAGCTCTGGGTCACTGCCTGGGTCAAAGTCTTCTCCGTCCTTTGCCCATCGGAAGCTGAAACAAAAAACAGAAGAGCCTGAAAGATTCTTCTTTCAAATATTAAATCCACAGTCATTTCTGTCCCTTTGATGACACACACAGGGTGTCCTTACATGTTGCTAAATTTAAGGGCACAAATGAATAGCTGCAAAATTTACACAAGATGCCCCAGTCAGATTCAGAACTCGTGCTGTAATTGTGATATTTATCTTTTCCTCGGCAATCGGAGCACTTTTCCACTTCAGAGCAGCTAAGACACTTTGAAAAGATTGCTCGAGGGCTTAATGACATTTATCCCCAAATGGAACAAGAAATCTGACTGGGAGAAGCTGTGCTCTCATGTAATGCTAATATGTAGATGTCAGCTGTACAAGGAGAAGGAAGGTCACTGTTCCAGATAACCAATAGTTGGTCTCCCCTGTGAATAATATAGCATTTTCATTCTTAATCAAACCATGATCTTTATGTTTGTGTGTGTTGTGTGTGTGTGTGTGTGTGTGTGTGTGTGTGTTGACTAACATGGGTGAAGGGTTGCCAGAGGCTTCACAGTTCATGACGAAGTCTTCAGTGCTAAATACGGTGACAGACTCCGGCTGTGTTTTGATCACTGGAGGCCTCTTGACTGCATACATCAAAAGTCATAGTTAGTCGAGTCACAACACAGACACGTAAATGCACACACCCCAAACAGACTTGCAGGCTTTGCTTTGTTAAGTTCACATGATGAGCGTCCATGATGCATGCTGCTATATCTCTAGCTTTAACATACACATTGCATAAGATGCATCTCAGACTCTCAGACTCATAGCAAATAGCACAGAATAACCAGACACACCACTTATTTCCATATTTTAACAGCTGCAGATAACTATACAGTCAATATCTCTTAAAAAGAGTCCCCTGAGATAGAGATGAAATGTAGGCCAAGGAAAAGAGTAAGAGCAAGAGAGCAGGCAGAATAAATGGGTTGAGATGAGAGAAAATTGATACAGCATAATGTAAGAGGAAGAGTTCATATAAAAGAGGTATATAGCACAGTGTCCCCTGTGAGACTGAGACAGAAAGAAGGAGGAAAAAGTGCGCTTGGAAATGAAACAGGGATTTTTTTTTTTAAGACCAAATGAACAGGTTTGCCTTTCTTTATCATTGCTGTGCACAGCAGCCATAAAGCAAATGTAGCATTTACATATGCACAAAAAAACAGTTTGCTGGGCACTTGTGAAAACACCAACATGTCTGAGTCTTTTACATATGTTATAAACCACGGTGCTGTGTTATAAAGTTCTTAAAATCAATCCAAATTTTATCATTTTTTCTCATATCATATCCTCAGGAACTATTCACACTGTTCTCCTTTGCAGTAGAACAGAAGCCACAGCTTGATACTTGTGAGTAGAGTCTTTAATTTGACTTTAAAGCAAAGAGACAGCGCTGGAGCCAGAGATAAATTTATATTATGTAGGTAAATGGGTAAAGGAAGGCACAGGACAGAGGGGGGGCGCGGTAGATGAGAAAAAGGCGATGAAGACGGAGAGCTAAGCAGACAGCGGAGATAGATGAACGTGCAGCAAAGAGAGAGTACATGCAGTGCGGCAGAAAAACTGAGCAAAAAGACGCAGAGACAGAGAGGGAAAAAAACAAACAAGGGGCAAGTTTGCAGAGATTTGGAAAGAGACGGATAGGGAGACTGCAGCAACTTAATGAAAGAATTCCCACTGATACAGGGAGATAAGCCCATTTCCTCAGCTGATCAAATTGAAGTTTGTGCTGCGGGCGTTGCTCCATTATTGGCAGAAAAGGAGGAGAGGAGCTGGTGCTTAGTGCTTTAACTCCTCTTTATTTCCTCGCGTCTTTGATCTGACAGCCCCGCTGCCTCCTAACCGACAGCAGCTCCTCAAACTTCCTCCTCCCTTCTCCTGCAGGAATTTCACCTACCGGGAGCCAATGAGGCTAAACACACACACACACCCACACCTAGACACAGGTGCTTGTTGAAAATAAAACACACACGTCCTCACGTGCGATCACAGACGCGGGCTAAAACACAGATACTAGCAGCATAACACTGAAAGGGCACACTGATGCCAGGACTCATTTAAGTTCAGCACTGAAGTATATTTTGTTTGATGCGTGTTGGATGGGAAACAAAAACATTCTAATAAATTAAATGAACAGTTAAAGTGTTTGCAGTAAACATTGCCAGCATCCACATTAAGACATCAATAAACGTAAAAGCACTTACGATCTCTTATGCGGTCTGTTTGTCCACAGTGGTGGGCAGAGTCAAGGAAATGAAGGAAAATATTTTAATTATTGATAGATAGATAGATAGATAATCTATCTATCTAGGCCTAGATAGATAGCATTGAATAGTATTTATGACATATGAACAATGCAGCGGTGTAATATCTCCTTTAATAGGGCGTAGGTTTTAACCCTTGTTTCCTTGACACAGATCCTAAGGTATGTCATTTATTGATCCTAATCATTCATTCTCAGTGACTCTTATTGACATGGCAGAGGCTTCCTAATTGAAAGGCACCAGACACCTTGACCTTTTGCATCTCTGACCTGCTCCTCCCTCCTCCTCTTCCTCTTCACCATCATCCTCCCTTCATCCCTTCAACCCTCTCCCCTCGCTGTCACCTAGCCTCCTCGGGGAATCGTATGGGTAGATTTACTGCATTCATCAGCATTTGAGAGATGCGAATGTGTTCGTATACAGGCACTTTTGAAATCAGTGTAGGCGGCTGTGACTCACTGCAAGTAGTCTTAGATAAAGAGTTAACAACAAAAGCAGCAGTGGAGGAAATATTCTCTCTGTGTCTCTCTGCTGGAGCTTTGTGGGCAGGTTGACAGCAGCAGAGGAGATGAAGATCAATTTCCCTGTGGGGCCACAAACTCAGCTGTATTTCTAATGCCCACATATTACATCAAGGAGGTGAGTGAGGATAAACATCACCGGATTTTTTGTTGTATAACTCAACTGTTGATTGAATTACTACCCAATCAGATTCTGGTTTGCACCATAGAAACCAGATCAATAGTAAGACTAATCAATACAGTAGGGGAGGATCAACTGCAAAGCAATTAGACGCCCCACAGACACAAAGGAGGGCTAACCAAAGAAACCCCAGCTCTAGTGTTCTGCTATGTATTTACAGCATAACGGAGCTCTGTAACACTGAATACTGAGGTTACTGAAAGAGAAACGCGTGTTCATTCAGCTCATTTGCACTAATTAATCATGATAAAAGATTATTATTAGAGCCCTTTGATGGAGCAACAATGTAATTACCACAACAAATAGATCTTTGAACCACATGGAAGCATTCACAACCCATTAATAGGAATATTATGAATCAGTACTCACAATTGGGGGGAATATTTATGGCTGCTTGGCTGGGCTGGGTTGCAATGGAGAGAAGGATGAGGACAAGGGGGAGAAGGCAGCTAGAGCACTGCCCCCTACTGCCAACCTGCTGTCGCTGCGTGTCAGGCATTGCTCACTGTCCCATCAAAGTCCCACCTGCTCACACACTTACAGTAAAATGCACACAGAGAGCAACCTCACTCACACACAGACTCGTGCTGAGCAAGTGTGAGGCTATGTTTCTTGCGCAAGAGGCCTTGGCTTTGCCTCATATGTCTTTGATCTTCTTGTCCTCTCTCTCTGTTTTCCCCTCTCCTTCAGTGATCCCCTTCAAACCAGGTCCACGCCCTCCTGCTGGTCTCTGCTCTGAAAGAGAGAGAGGAAAAAAGGGAAGGAGATGCACAGAGGGGCCATGTGTCAGAATGGGAGAAAAATTACCCAGAGCCATGTGGTTAGATCAACAGACAGACTGAGACATAGAGTTAACAAACCAATCAGTCAACAATGCCCATCCCATCAAAAAAACAAAACAAAACAAAAAAAAACACCAGCCGGCCTATCGCCCAACCTGTTCCTATTAAGAAAAAAAGAAAAAAAAACTATTTGGTTTTAATTGCATGACCAGTGGCCCGTATGTAGAGGCCAGTCAGCAGGACAGATGGGCTGAATACCACAACAAGAAGCTGAACAGAGCCTCCCAGCGCCCAGATGGGCTACAGACAGACAAATGCAGAGTGATAAATCTGATGATACACAAGACAGACAAACAAATAGTTGATAATTAGGTTGACTGGTCAGGGCTGCATTGCATGAACTGAACAGTTTGCAGTGTACTGGTGATAGTATTGTGCTAAGTATGCGATAAAGATGCTATCAGTCGTGGTGAGTGAGGAAAACCACCCCTTCCTTTTAGTCTATCCATTCTCCATCTGTATCCTTGGAGTCGGTCCTCGCCACAACATGCAGGCTGTCCTCCCCCGCGGCACCACGTGGCGCAGCCCGCTGACTGTTTACACTACTCAGTATCACACACAAAGAGCTGTTATAGCACGCCATGATTAAGACGTACATGTGAGACAAAAGAAAGTGGCGATAATAGAGAGAGGGGCTGATCTGGCAGCTCTGCAGCCTGATCGAAGGAGTTTTGGCTCCGCTCACCGTTGTTTGCTGGCACTGCCACGGCAGAGTGATGAGTGACCTTGGGGAGTGGGGGGAAGGTCAGAGAGAGGAGGAGATGAAGAGGATGAAGAGCGTGGTGGGTGGGAGGACGATAGAGAGGGGTGATTATCGTTCATTTTCTTGTATCTAGTGGATAATTGCTGGTCATGTGTTTATTGTGGATTTTGTGTCACTCAGCAGAGATTGCACTGAACAATATCCTACAAAAGGACACAGGAATGTGGGATTTGTCTACATCAAAAGATCTTATTCAGATTCAATTAAAGACCAAACAGACGTCTTTAGTTAGGCCGTTTAAACTAACAGCATTAGGATTAAATGAGCCATTAAACTCACTTGCCTTGTCAGAAGAATGGAAAACATGAAGAGAGAAGGGGGAGGAGGGGTGAAGTAGGTGGAAGACTTTAGCAAGGATAAAAAGTGGAAAGTGGGATTGAGAAGGAGAGCAAGGGAGGGGTGAGAAAGAGAGAGGCAGAGTAAAAGAGGGGGGAGCAAAGGTTGATGGGATGGGTGGAGAGATGTGAGGGAGGGGAGGAGGGATGACAAAGGGTGACAGCTGTGACGCTAATCCTATCCATCCACTCGCACACATAGACACACATGTGCAAGATCTTCAAATCAGTGTGCATCATTCACTTTCTTGTTAGTCCTCTTCTTCTTTAGTCCTTCTGTCGGCTTAAAGCCTCTTTAGTTGTTGTTGTTCTTGGGAAACAGAGAGCCAATTACAGTGATCCGGTCTTAAATCGGCCTCTCCAAAATACCATTAGAGGGGGATGAATAAAGCAGGACTAGTCAGGGTATTAATACTGGTGTTAATGTAATCTAAAGTGGGAGCTTGCCTAGCATTCAAGGAGATGGCAAGGGAGCACTGTGTGGAGCAAAGCAAGACGCTGATTAATGATTAGGCGTGCTATACCTTGTCATTCTGCCAATCACAGTTCACCAAGGGAGTGTGCTACGTGCACGCACACACACACGCACAGGGATACACACAAAAGAAACTTGTAATGCATGACTAGACCAACAGAAAGGAAAGAGGACAGACAGACACTTGGAGTGGTCTGACAGAGGATATCAGAAAGATAAAAGGGCATGGTCCAGTGGGCTTTAGTCAGGAGGAGGCAAATCTTGAAGAAGAATATTCCAGTCATGTTGAGGAGGAGCAGTAAAGGGGAACACTATAATGGGATGGGAATGGTGAAGAAATGACTGTCACATGAGACTGAGGCTGAGAGGTTGACATGTAACGAGGCCAACCCTGCCACGCAAACATGCCGATCGCCCAGACTGAGGCGGTCTCAGCCCCACTAACACACTCGCATACACACAGACAGCTTCCACACTGTGTACACAGCATGAAGCCTCGTGGTCGCTCCATTATCACAGGAGCAAGAGACTGTCATTGAAGCAGATGTCTGATTTCACTTCTTCAGGGCGTCTGCTGTGCAGCTGTCAGTGATCCAATCCCATCCCTGTTACCTGCTTCATTTGACGGGGTCAGAGGTCACGCCTGGGATGGCTGCTCGCAGCTGGGCTGAGATGGACCTTCACGGTGTTTGAGTGCTTTTAAAAACTATTATCACCACTGGGATGTCAACGGGCACCATCAAAAGTCATTCAATCACAGAGAGACTGGAGAGTGAACAGCATTGTGTTCAGATCCGAGGGCAAGGTCATTTCTGTTTTGCTACAACGTTGCTGAAAATTAGCCACCAACAGGTCGTGTATCAAACAAGCCGAATCGACCGAGTCGATTTAGCTGCTCCTTTAAATATTCATGCTTTGCTTTGAGGCATTTTGCCTAGAAAATGCAAATAACTCAAACATTTTGCATTATGCTGTTAGTACTGCCATCATTAGTAAAGTTTAACCACTGCAGCGCTGTTGTGATGTGTAACCCCCTGTCACCCATTAGAGAGAAGATCCCACCCATCCTTCCTCTGCAAAATGTTGTAATTAGCATTAAGCAGACATGTTGGGCGTTGTCGGGCACTTCCTGTGCTTAATAGGCTCGCTTGTTTATGAAGAAGGTGGGGCAATAACACAGGATCAAACCTCAGGAGTCTAATCAGGTCTTGAGTTTCACATATATTCTCATCTCCATTATGCCAGTCAGCCACAAGTACATCATTTCATTCGTGTTTTATACGTCACCTCATGCATCCGTGTGAGGAGCTACTTTGTTAATGAACATAGCTGGTATTCCTTCCCTCAAGGCAGAAAGCCACGTAAATATAGATATATATATATTTATTTTATTTTTTAAATTTGCAGCACATTTTGATCAGATACAACCGCTCTGTTGGATTCACGAGTGAACATGTGTGGGTGTGTTCAAGCATGTGTGCAGGTCTCGTGTCCTGTCATGCCTTGCTTTTAAATATTAACTACCTCCAGCTGTGAAGACGTGTAGGAGGAGAAGATGCAGGACGGAAGGAAGGGGGGAGAAAAATAAATGAATGCGTGCCCCCCTTTACCCCTTCGTCTTCCCCCAGGGTTCTTCTGTCTGAAGAAGCATCAGATTTTTAATTTTTTTTTAAGAGAGAGAAGTAGATAGAGGGACGGGGGAGAGATGGTGTGATTTAGACAAAAGCAAAGGGAGCAGTACCTAAAGAAAGAGGACGGATGGTTAGAGGCATTACAGGAGAAGGGCAGTGAGAAATTGCAAAGGTCAATGGCGAGCACGAGTGAGCTGGGGTGTCTGTGAAACAAGGTGATGCTAGTGGGGGGTAGATGATCAGGCATCCTACAGAGTGAATTATTCATAGATATCTTCTTCCTGTCGGCACAATTTGCCCTAAATTCACCCAAATTCATAATTCATCTACTCCCCTTGCCATACATTTGGTTTGGTCCCAGACTGACAGTGACGGTCCATACCTGCTGCCTTTGGTGTGGCTGTCTGATTTTCTCCCAGAGACCCTCCCCTCTTCCTCTCTCTGGCAGGGTCATAGTTAATGCATGAGCCTGTTGCAGTGAGACCAGTCTCCGGCCCACTTTGTCGCTATAGCAGAAAAATACCACAAATCATGTGAAATAATACCAGCTCCCTGTTTCCGCTCTGTTCCCCAATTTTAACACAGTCATTTGACATTAATCACTCACCGCTGTGAAGATTGCCTTTCTTATAGGACTTTCTCGCATTTTGCAAAAGCGCTTCTACTTAGGAGCCCACCTTTATAATAGGAACAGTCCAGGAACGATGAGCACCCATTTTCCTGTCACCATTTTTTTTTTCATCAGCCTTCTCCTCTCTTTCAGTGTCAGCCCTCTTGGTAGCCGACACTAAAAGCTTTCTTCAATTCCCTTCTGATCACTTTTCACAATACGTTTCAGAGTCCCTCCTCCTCCTCTCTCCTCTTTTCTCTGCATTGAACCCCTTTTCACTCCATCACTTTAATAAACTGCTGGTGTAGCACTTTAGCTTGGACAATAGGCAGCGTGGTTGGTTAATTCAATATTTGCAACTTTAATGGAAAAGCACAGTTGGAAACCACTGTGCAATAAAGCCTCTTCCCAGTACCATCATGCCAGTACTCTTTGTTTGAAAGGCCCAGTAACATATATCTCAAGACTGATGATCCACAGTCAACTCCAAATGGAAATTTAGTAGCTGGAAAAAGCTGCAGAGCTACAGCTTATCTGAAATCACGATACACAGACAGCGAATTTATCAATACAACTATTAGCATAAGCTCAGCAGTTGCATACTTTACTACTCCCACTGGTGTCAAACGTGATGGCAGAAGGCACACCGCACAGCATCACCATCATTTTCCAAAACGTGCACCTGTTTTCGAGGACCCCACCTCACTACATGCCTCACCCCCTCCCTCCGTTTTGACATGTATTAGGGGTTAATATTAGAGTGGCTCAACGCAGGAGAAAATAAAGGTTGTCAGAGGAGCCGTGAGGGCAACCGCCCACTCCCTCCCTACCCTGGTTGCCATAACAACATGGTCTCCACACTGCATCCCCCCTTGTACATACAAATTCAGTTATTCACACACATGGACACTATCGGGTTTGCGGTATCACTTACATATGCACACACACGTAGGCACTGAGTGGTGCAAGCTGACAGACTTTCCTCTCAACACACGCACACACACACACACACACACACACACAAGTGTAATTACTGGGTGCGCTCATATATTCACTGTTTGCACATATTTACAGCTTGCAAATTCAGGGATTATAAGGCTAAATAATTTACAAACTTATACAACAGAAAGTTAAATTACAAAACAGCAGTGCAAGATTTCCAAAGTGCTCCTCACTTCTCTGTTCTCACTTTCTCTCTCTTTATTTCACAGTTATTCGGCATATTACCAAGACTGCAGAAGAAGCTACCTCTGGCGTGGTTTATTTATTGATGTTTTTCCCCTTAAGATACAATGGGAATGGTGGCAACAACCAGAAAAAAAGTGGTGAATAATTCAAGGAGAAGGGAGTGGACTCATTACGATATCCGTCAGGTCCGGAGAGAGACAGAAGAGGTGGATGGAGGCAAGAAGGGATGAAGGCACGAGAAAGGAAAACCAACAAAGAGAAAGAAGGGCAGCACCGGCGGGAGACCAGATGGGTGGGGCTAACAACAAAGTTGAGAACAAAAAAGTCTGAAAAATTAAAAATTCATCGTGAATGAAAGCAAAGAGAGAAAGAAGTAGGTTGCAGAGATTTTTTTTTTAAGAAAGGTGAAGCCTAAATGACATTAAAGGAAGAGAGATCTAGTTATGGGAACCCCGACCAGTAAAAGCTCTTTAATGATCAACATAGGGGTGTTACCCCATGTAATAGTGTATCAGATTCCCGGTTTGTGTGTGTGTGTGTGTGGGTGTGAATGTATTTAGGCGCACATAAGCCCGTCTCTGTTGCTGCGTGTATCAGTGAAGATCAGTCTGTGTGTCAGCAGGTCAGCTAATCGCTCTTATCAGCTAATGGAGCCAGTCTTGCAGATGGAGTGCTGCCTTTGACTCTCTCCTTCTGGCATGCTAGTTGCTGCGCACTTAAGTTCAAAACTGATAAGACAATTTACTTGTCTTGCCTGTCAGTCAGCTGGTTGTGGGAAATGAAAATCTATGTATGTACAAAAAAAAAGGGGGGGGGGTTGAATGGAGATGTTTTTGCGACTGGGTAGCTAAAAACATGGGTGCAGACTTTGCTCTGGGGGAGTAAAACAGGTTCAACATGCGGTCAATGAAAATCACTTCCCATTTCCTTTAATTTCACCTGGAAATTAAACGTAATAAAATTAAAAGAAAACAGAAAACCCAATCTTGAAAAAAACATACACACACACACACAGATAATGAGAAGGAAGCAAATCAAATCTTTTCTATACGCTAAGGCCTGCTGTGTGCTCTGTATGTGCATGCAAACACTCACACACACACTGTGACTTCTAGCTCACACATACTCAAATATAAACCCTCACTGCTGCTGAACTTCTGCTCGTGGGCGTCATTTGCCTCATTAGCAACAGCATCAGTCAGAGTCTGTGCCTCCAGCACAAAGAGCGCTAATTACAGACACACCCTCAGTGTCACGCTGAAGATATAAGATGTGTTGCATGCAGATACCCCCCACCCCTCCTACACACACACCACACTTCCTCTTAGGTAAGATAAATCACACAATGGTTCTGCAGTACACTACGAAATAATTCCACACTTATGCACATCATATAGGCACACTGTTGTGTAACTGTATTGTAGAAGCATCCAGTGGTGATCGTATACAGCTTGTGAAGCTATTTCTTGTGCCACAATGGTTTAGTGTCCATACAGCAGAGAGTTAATGGTGTTAGCCAGAGTAAATAGGGGCAATCATGGCATTATGAAATTATGTGGAAGAGCTATTACAAGTGACCTTCTCTCTTTCCCCTCTCATGTCTCCTGCTCCATCCTACACTCCTTGCATTCTTTTGTTTGTTTGTTTTTTTTTATCTCTGACAGTCAGCCTCTTCCTCCCTCTCCTCGTCCCCCAGAGTGAATAACTTTGCTTCTTTTTATTTTTATTTTGACATGCATTTTGACCTTCACTGACACTTTTTTGTTCCCCTCTGAGGACATATTCTGTTTGGGAACTGAGATTCAGGGGAGATACTTCAGTAAATGTGTTTGTATGCAGCTATTCATCCCTTAGAGATAACAAAAAATAAATAAAAAATAAATAAAAAATACAAGCTCAGATGGGGGAAAAGGAGATTTTATGTTTGTATGTTAGTAAAGCCTTTGGGGATCAAACTGGAGAAAGGCTGGGCTGTGAAAAGGAGCTAACATTAGTATAGTATCTGTCGCTGTTAGCCTCGAAACCAAACGCAGCAGCTTAGTCGCAGATCACAAACAAGCCACAGCAACAAAAAAGTAAGAGGGCCAGCAGGAAACCAGCCACTGAACCATTGCATATGATGCTTGAAAAGCTATACCATTTTATTTAGATAGGCACAAACCATTGACTCTGTGATAATCTTTCCATATAGGTCTTGCTGTTATTCAATCAGCCATCCATAAATGCAGTGAAAGCTGTAAAAACAAAAAGGGAAGGCTGTAGTGCTTTAGTTATCACATGAGCCTCAGGTGTGAATGGGAGCATATGTCTGCATATGTGTGGGTTGAATTAGTGCAGAGAGCAGGTGGAGGGAGGCCTGCTGTATGCTGCAGGTAGTGATTTCTAAAGAAGTGCTGTGCATTTAGTCATTCATCTGACAGAGAGAAGGGTGTGGTCCCTCGGGTCAGGTGATAAGTGGCCTATATAGCACTGCAGGACTCAGCTGCCAGCCACTCGTGTGACACACAAGAACACGTGGCCACATCCACAGGGAAAATCAGCACGCCATAACCTGAAGAGATGGGTGGAGTGTTTATATCAACTACTGCCTCCATCATAACAGGGTAGATAGCAGAGAGCCCCGTACATCAATGAAAGTGGATTCCTACCAAACAAATCTGTTGTTGTTTCTGTGTCTCCATTTTCCAGGTTTTTCAACCACAGGTATTTTTCTTTTTATTTAGCTTAAATTTCTAGTAGATAGATTTGCCCGTGGGCTCCTCTGCAGAAAGCTTTATGCCAAGACTTCAGTCTTTGCCAGACGCATTTGTCAAGGTCTCCTTATGTTGGATGTAATCCATTTTTTTCCACCACTTCAGGGAAATGAGCTGCTGGCAGGGCAAGGTCACACATAGCTTTGCTAACACGTTTGCATGGAAGAGCCCCAGTGGCCCAACGACTGTGGGAAAGAGGATGGATTTTTTTTCTAGCTTTACACTGGGCTTGTAGAGACATGCAGGAATGACAGAAATCACACTAATGAAAACATAAGCAACCCACACACAAAATCTTCCAACTTATCACTTCATTGCCAAAACAACGCAAACAAGAGAAACCCTGCAAAAAAGATTTTTTTAATTATATAACACAAACTAAACTAGCTAGAAGTAGAGGAGATGCAGATTTACCAAAACAGCTTGGAAGATCTATTGATTCACATGTTTAAAATGACGTACCAGGTCACACAAAAAGCTTCTCGACAAACCCATTAACTTTGTTAAAAGTTGCACTCTCTTTTAAGTGCTACTCATTTAATCAAACACAAGGTCTTCTGGGGACAAGGGAGGAGATAACATCCCTAAACAGCTAGTAAATATCTATGGAGTGGAAACAAAGTGGAAAAACAGGGTGTGTTTGTGGCTGTGTGTGTACTGATAAGGAGGAAGAACAGGATTAAAGAAAGGATCATGTTTGCAGTATTTTTTAGGTTTGTGTAAAACTTGAAACAGTTTTAAAAATGATTATCGAGTCGTCAGCTGCGGTGCACTTTTTTTTGGAGCTAAAACTGCCTCCCAGCACTCAGTACACAACTAAAAGCATATTTCATATAAGAGCCAGCATTATGAATGAGCAGTGCTATTGATTTGTTTGTTGTTCAATATGGAAATGTTTTTTCTTCCTGCTGTGCTTGCTTTTTTTTTTTTTTTCCTTTTACGC
>VUQG01011135.1:3571-17224 GCA_015106755.1 Etia nguti | reverse complement strand
CCGTGTTTTACAGACAGTTATAGACACTCACTGTTGTACCTCTTTAACTTTAACATATATATATATATATATATATATATATATATATATATATATAGTCTATGAAGCCAACAATGTCAGTGATTTTGATATAGTTTAATGTAGTGTAATTTTGCAGCTACCCAGGAGCTATAGCACATAAATTTTAATGTGTCTGAATAATCCATCAAAAGATACTTTACATTGTCTTTAACAAATTAAAAAACAATATTCCAACACTGGTATTTGATGAATAATTAATTACTTCATCTGGCCACTGTGAATTGTGACTGATGCACACAATTAAGCAGAGGAACATCTTCGACATTAAACAGAAGACTTCATAGAGACAGATACACGCAGTGGGGAAATACACTGGACAGAGGGTCAATTTAGTCTAATTATAGCTACTGAGGTGGACAATAAAGCCTCTTTCATAGAGCTGACTGTGGTCCACAAGGAGTGACGCTGAGGGGAATTCTCTATGTTGCTGAGACAAAGAGATAATTTTGCAAGAGACAGAAAAAGGATGAGGAGAGCATCCGGGAGGACAGACAGTTTCATATCTCCCCTAATTCATATTCACTGTGTAGCTTTATTGCTTTGCAGCTTTTCAGTATGATTCTGTGTGATTTACATCTTTTCATTTCAAGACACATCGAGTAAAAAACTGAAGTCACAGGATTAGAACGATTTGCAACATAATGATAGAGCGATAAAGATTTTTTTATTTTTAATTATCTTATTTAAAGAGTTTCTTTCCGCAATATCTTGGGCCTCCAGCTGGGTTATTGGTTTGTCAGTAATTAATTTCTCTCCTGGGTTTCAGTTTTGCAATTTTAACTGCCAATATCATATTTGTTACCCAGGGGAATACTGCCATTTCTCCTCTCCCATACCATCACTTCTGAAGCTATATTAAAGTGATAAAGTAATTCACTCTGCCAAATTAAATTTGTTTCCATACATGACGCCTCTATTTGGGCTTTGGTCTCCATCACAGGTTCAATTGTATAATAGGGATGGATTTATGAGTCTTTGTCTGAGTCTTTTTCTGGGAAGGCTAATCGGAGCCTCAGCCATTATTTTGATTAAGATCCCGATGTGGTTTTGTCTGATCATTGTATGAATACTGATACGACATGAAATCAAACAACGGCATCACATGAAGACTGGGGAAAGGAGAGAAAAAAGACACTCAAAGGCAGCAACATGAAGTGGATTAGATGGGGGGGCGGGGTGGGGCCCCTTTTTCAGCATGGCCAACCTTTTTCCACAGTGGAGGAATTTATTTGGGGGTTGTTTTTTAAACAATTATATATTACATATCATAATAGTTTATAATTAATATTTGTGATGCACAATATAGACTATTTGACTTGACAGGCTAAAATTAATAAGGCTAGCTACCATAATGCAGATATACTCAGTCTTGATATGATATAGAATCTATCATGTCTATTCTCCGCGTGTTATATTTTACACTAGACATGAATAACTTAATTTATATGGCTTAACTCTGTTAAGACTATTCTCTACCTGTCCCCTCTGTCATGGCCTCTCCAAGCTCATCAGGCTCAGCAGTGTCTGATGGGCGTATCTGCTGCTCTGATGCTACAAAAACATTAAATTAAAAGGAGTAATTCAATATTACACAGATCATCCTGGAACCATTTATTTTCTTCTTAAAACGGTAGGACATCTCTGATTCATCGTGTACCTATTGGGCTCTACAAAATAAACTAGGCTAGTCACCTCTATTATATGAATTGGTTTTATATCAACGTTGTGCTAGCCTTATAGTCTATGCAGACTGTCTCTTTACTGGCTGCAGCTGGGATCTATCCTGTGGTAAACAGGTTAACTCAGCACATTTGACAGCTTCCTCCAGCCCCCTTCTTTCTTTGAGTCTAGCCTTTTCAGCTCCTCTTGGCCTCTTCCTGTTCTCCATAATCACCAATGGACTTGAATATTTGGGAGGGGGGAACTCCTTCAGATGGTAAATCCCATCTGATCTACTGCGCTGGTAGATGGTAGAATGGGCATCATGAAGAAAATGTAATTTTCTCTTGAAAAAGTCATTTTTCCCCACCCAGGCCGTCCAAAAGAGAGGTGAACGTGAGCCGTCCCATCAGGAATTCCCCCGACTCTACTGATAGTCACGCCGTCCCATGGATTAGCCATGTTTAAAGGTTCGGAGAGCGGGAGCTGTGATTTTAGATCACAACGCCTCTTCTCTACTTTCCAGTAAAACTTTCATATTTATCCCATCTCCATACCATCCTCCTGCCTTTTAAATCAGTCCTTCCCATCTTTATGGTTTCGTCCCCCTCTGCCTCACCTTACCTTTGCAAAATTCCCTCTCCCCTTTGCTAGCTCACTCTCCATCTTGACAGCATCCTGAAGGAACAGGATCCTGATGCTGAGCAGTACACACACACACGCACACACACACACACACACGTGCACAGCATCGAAAAGACACGCACACTGGAAAATAACTCAAGGGAGCCTTTCACTCACGAGCCTTTGAATCTGCAGTTGTGAGTTTGTAACTTTACAACTGCTATTCTCAAAAGAGGATAAAAAGAAACTCAGACTTGAAAGTGTTATTGTTGACACTTCAGTCTAGGAGCGAGCGCTTCCTCTTAACCCTTATTTTACCCCGTTGCCGCTTTAATGGCTGAATCCCCAGAAAGTGATGAGTGCGGTCTTTGATCAGTCACAGACGCTTAAGTAATCAGGCCGTGTAGGCAACATTAGAGAATCTTTAATTTAGCGCACTGCAACAGGACCTCTGCAGCGTGTATTTGCAGAGTGTTTGTTTGGGTTGCTGAGGATGTGCTGTACAGATGTGTTTATGCTTGTGTGTGTTCATACATCTGTGTTTGGTGAGCAGGATGACTGACAAATATGCCCCGAGGCAATAACAGGTGGCAGAGGAGCTAAGGGCCAAAGCTGTACTGCTCCACTCTGGAGTTGCTCCTAGCTGGCATATTGAGAGCAAATCACTCCTCTCCTCCTACACAACACCAGCTCCCGACTTCCACTGCTGGACTAAAAGCATTTGGAAATGGGCCAGTCCCTGACATTAAAAACCGTATACAGCAAAAGCATAAATATGTGACAAAGCACTACAGGGCTTTACCTACCTATAACCTTCTTCAATAATATTTAGAGTATTTATGTTTAAATAACCAATTCTTTTTTTGCTGTCTTCTCTTATGTCATTGCTTTTTTTTCTTCCTAGTTGGTGCTCTTCTCTCCGCTCCCTAAAAGGAGTGACCATGCTTTAAATGATGCAAAGTGATTTGCCTTTCAAAAGGACGTTCCTCTTCTTCTCCTTCAGCTTTTTTTTTTTAATGTTGCTTACACCATCCTCCTTTGCTTATTTTTATTGCACATCCCCATCCCTCCGTCCTTCTCTCCGCACATAAATCCCCGTTTCCATCCATCTCTTTGATGAAACAGCTCAATTAACCAGCCAGCGTCAGAGGGGAGATTACATTCTGCACCATACTGTAGCAAGGGTAATGACGGAGTCCAAGTCTGGCTACTCTGACAACAATATCACTGCTACCAAGCAGCTCCCAGCGCAGTCTAGAGATTCACTGCCACTGCCATACAAAATCCGCTGCATTTAATAGTATGATAATATGACCAGTAGTGGGTCTCTGGAGCATCGCTGCCACAGTGAGGATCCATACACACACACACACAAACACACTCTCATTCACTCCAACACGCCCCTTCAGCAGCAGCTATATCTTGATCTATTTTGTGGATGTGTGCATTGCAGTGTGTTTATGGATGTTGTACAGATGGTTACATGTCATTGTGAGGCACAGAGCCTTCCTTCCCCTCCAGTCCCTTGACTGGGTTCATCTGGGACAAGCTCCAGGCTACTGAGGCATCGAGGAAGGGGGAGAGTGTCGGTTCACGGCAGCACTAGCACACAAACACTCGTGATACGTGCAGATTTTTAATCACTGTTTTATTAAAAATCCAGTCACATCTCTGTGCATGATATGCGTGCGTTACTTACAAAACACCAGACACGCAGTAAACAACCGTCAAGTGGGGAAAATCTCACAGGCATCAGCAGCTGCCTCTGGCAAATCCATTTAACGTACATTGATATACTGTATATAATCTGTAGCATTAACACAACTGGTGCAACCATCTGTTTTCGTTGGGCTCAGAAACTGACGGTTCACAGGTCGCAGAAGCTGACAGCAGGCATCTGTATGGCATACAGCCAGGTGAGCGCCTCCATTCGTCGGCACACCTCCACTGTCTGCTGCGTGCGCTGCCCCACCCTTATTTTCATTCTGATGTCTCCTTCAGTCTAAATATCTCACTCAGTCTATCTCCTGTTGATTTCTGATTTTCTTTGCCTTTCTTTCTCCACCCCACTTCCTTTTCCTTTTCTTCTCTTATTTCAGCAGGTTTAAATTACCCAGCCTGTCACCGACCTGCCACAACACACTCACTGCAGGTGTGTAGGAAATAAGACCGGTGGACCAGAAAAACTGTTGGGGTCTGCTCTGCTTTGTCATTTGCCATACACCCAAGTGAAAATCTGATGAGGACATTGCAATCATAGGCTGTACTTAACATTAAGCCACCCAGATATCAGCTGGGGGAGGGGAATGCATCGAGAAAATGAATATTCATATTAAATTAAAAAGGCAGAAAGAGAGGCAAAGCGAAGAATTTTACAAATGTGATGCAGTAGACAGTTGCAGCAGATGGCACCTTTATTTTGCATTTGATAGACTATTATAAATGTAAAGCATGGTTCAGTGCACTTAAAAATATCCATTAATCAGTATTTAATAGTTTTTGTATAAGACAAACACCAACTTTAGGGAACATTTGCTAAAAAGGTAAGGGAAATGTAACACCAACCAGTAAAGGTGCAATGGCAATCAGCACTGCTCTGTATTCAATATAATGAGAGGAGAGCCTGTTGCATGCAGCGTTTTTGCTCTTCAGTCAGCAAGCGAAAAATCCAGCCACAAAAGAGAAAAGATTTCCTCTGAAAGTATTCTGCACCAACAGGTTACTCCTGGCACCTGACTTTCCTTAAACAATTAAAAGTGATTCAGTGTTACAGTATATTTCATCCCAAACACTGCAATACAGAAGTCTAGTGACATTTTTGAGATTTGTCTAATTATTTTTTTCAGTTAAATGTGTTTAAAAATTGTAATTCAATTTTTTTTCCCCCAGACATCAACAAGTCTGGTGGAAATAAGATTTTCTCCCAGTGAGAAGACATTTAAATAAGAAGCCGTTAAAGTGATTTACACGAACCAGACGGTCGTCTTTTCACCGCCAGCATGAGACGAGCCAAAGGTGCGACTCTGAAACAAGCCACCTCTACCGAGCAGCCTAATTAATCCACTCACCAGCTCACTCCCGCTCTCTCTCCATGGGATGACAAATTGTCCATCTTATCACAAAAAGATGCTCTTACCTGCAGAGTGATGCTCCTTTGCTCTGTCGGCTCCTCTCGTCCTTTTTGCCCTCTTTTCCTGATCTACTTGTGTCTTTTCTTTCTCTTCTCTATGAAAATGATGGTGCCCCTTTCCTCTGCTGATGCTGCAGTGATAGAAAAACACACCCTCCTTCGGCCTCTCTCTCTCTCACACTCTCCCTCCCTGACTCTCATTGGCTGCCTGTTAGAGGTGACATCACCCTTCCTTCTCTGCCTGCCTCTCTCCCTCCTCCTCTGTTCCCTCCCATCACTCTCTTCACCTCACTCTCTGTGGATTCTGGCCATTCCTTTATTGTACCCCTCTGTCCTCCCCTTCCTCCTTCCACACAGTCAGGATTAAAGGGTCCAGCAGCTCTTTTTACTGTTCTTCTATTCACCTGGGCAGTGCCAGGCATAATAATAGATAGAGCAAATAGCCTATGGCTCTCCAGCACTTGTTCTCCCTTCTCTCCCTGCACCATTTCAGAGGCTAATAGACTACAGGGTGAAATAATGTCCATATGAGGTTTGGTGTTTGTAATCTCTATGCTCCACTGAGCTCAACTTTCATAAGCTCTTTTAATTCATTGCACTATTAAGAATTTCACTGGACTTCAGTTCATTATAGAGTAATCGCGGGCATGGCTGAGATGAATGTTACATAACGCTGGTGAGTAAAAATGTGTCAGCAATATCTGCCATTTCTTATTTGAGTTTGGGGGAAGATGTCCTGATTCGAGGCTAATGAAGGGTTGGGTAATTCAGGGGCTGTCTGGATGTGTTTGTTGTCAGGGACAAGACAACTAGGTGACAATAGGAGATGATAATCTGCTGCACGTGATAAAGCAAGTCTTTTATTTTACATCCTTTTATCTGCTGCATCCTGCTAGCATGAATCTGTGTTTCAGTCTTCTCTGTTTCCCCTCCAGCTCATCCAAAAATCAAGGAATGCAGAACTGAATGTTCTTTTATTTGCATTAAAAGCACTGAATAAAGTGGCACTATTTTAAAACCTCCTCAATCCCCATTCATTCTCTAAAACCCTTTAGGGTTGCAAGGCGTTCAAAAGGAGGATCCAAAATGCAAACACAGAGGAGTCAGGTTAAACAAACAAAAAAGTGTATTAATCCTGCAAAAGAACACAGGATTATGGGACAAAAGGGTAGGCTGGGGTTGGCACTGGAAAGATAATTCTTTCCGAACCAAGCGGTATCATCTGCACTTGTTTTTTCTTAATCAGAGGTATCATGTCACTCCCCTGAGGGCCTACTAGACTGCTTAACGGAACCAGCTGCACTCCACACGCTGTTATTACACGTGTTTCCTGTTCTTATAAGGTATATTAGTAGTCTTGTATGCAATAGTTTCACTGTGAAGTTTAAAAATGTTCATACTCCTAGCTCACGTTTAAAAACTCACATTTATGCTTTAATCCATAAAAATAAAATTACTTTGTTCTGTCCTGGATAGAAATGCCATGGTTGATCATACAAATGGTTCGTTGTGCAGGGACTCCTGCTTGACCCCGCGTAATCCATTTTATTGTAGGCTACAGAACATTAAAACATTTCTAACGGCTTTATCTCGAGGACCCTCAGACTAATACACAAAAAGCACAACCACAAGTCAAAAAGCTCGTTACAAAAACATGACACCTAACTTTTCAATCCTTTAGGCAGTTGCTCCTCTTAATTTCACACAATTTCACAAACCTAGCTGAGCTCAAACGTGTTGCCTTCAGGCTTCGTAAATGTTTACCCTCATGCTGTTTTAAGATTATCATTACTACTACTACATACTACTTATTTTGTAATTCTCTTAAATGTGTTCATGAGGGCGCAGTCCCAGAGTAATTAATCCTGCAGTGCATTTCTACTCTTTGGAGTGGGTTTGTGAATCAAAGAGAGAGACTGAGAGAGAAGGGAAAGCTGGGATATGTGGGGTCGACGCTAGACAAAGAGATGAAGCTGGAATGGATGTGCAACAGGTGAGAGTGATTAAAGGTAGAGACCGAAATGTACTAAAGAGTGAAGAGAGTGTGTACAGGAGATAGAAAGAGTACTCTGACAAGTTGATGAATAAAGAAAATGAGGATGAGAGGACGAGGAGGAGGGATGGAAGACAGTGAGTGAGTCAAGAAGCACAGAGGATTAGTAAGGAGGAAGTGAGGGCAGCTATAAAGAGGATGAAGACTGGAAGATGGTTGGTCCAGATGACATACCCAGTTTTGTTTGTTCGGTGTTTTGTGTTGTTTTTTGGGGGGTAGGAGGTTGTTTCTCGTTTGTGTGAAGATAACTGGAGTTACTTTGAAATGTGAGAGGGAAACGGGTGAAACTTCACGAGACAGTGAAGGCAGATGAGTTTAAATACCTGGGATCAGCCATCCAAAGCAACAGTAAGTGCACAAGAGATGTGAACAAGAGAGTTGGGGCAGGGTGGAGACAATATGGTAGTGACACCTGCTAATGATGTATGGTTTGGGGATAGTAGCAAAAAGACAGGTAGGCTGAGCTGGAGGTGACAGAGCTGAAGATGTTCAAATTTTCCAATCAAAATGCTAAAATTTTGATTGGAAATGACCTGGATGGACAGGATGAGAAATGAGAAGGGACAGCTCAGGCTGAGTGTTTTTTGAGACAACATCACAGGGGTAAGGCTGAGATGGTTTGGACATGTGCAGAGGAGGGATATTGGATATAATGTACAAAGTGTGGTGAATATGGAGCTCCCAGGCAGTAGGAAAGGAGGAAGACCCTAAGGTACACAAAATTACACAAGACCTGGACTGAAAAGTCACTGTTGTTGGGGAACTACGAATGGTGAATAGTTCTGTCTCATTTTTGTGCACCAGTGTCATCAGCAAGAATTCTCATTGGCAGCAGCTTCATTTTTCAGCTGATCCCAAACACACTGCCAGTGCAGACATATGCATAGTAAAGTACACAATGGATCACTATCAGTCATGGATTGACCTCCCCAGAGCCCAGACCTCAACATCATCGAAGCTGTTTGGGATCATCTTGAAAGACAATGGAACATCCAAAGAAGAGCTTTGAATGTCCTCCAAGAAGCCTGGAGAACTATTCCTGAAGACTACTTAAATAATTATGAGAAAGTTTTGCTAATAGAATTCAGGCTGTGTTGGAGGATAAAGGTAGTCGGACCAAGTATTAATTTTCAAGCTCATTAGAATTGTACAAATTCTGTTTTTGCCTCATATACTGTATTTACATGTATGTTTGCATGTTTCAATAAAACATGCAAAGACTTTTGCACAGTACTCTACATTTGGCATGAATCAATGACCCTTCCAGAAACATTGATGTAGCTGAGCAGTTTCTGAGCTGCTGTAGTCTCTCTTTGTGCTCCTCACCAACCTGAGGGTGCCAGCGTGCCCATCTGCCGCTGGTGTCCGAGGATCTGCCAAGCATTCAGACAAAAGCCGCTACAGCAGCAGACAGGATGGGAATAATGATTGATGATGCTAGTTAGGTGAAAACCTCAGCCATTATTCTCAGGAGAGGCTGGATGGCTGAAGAAAGGCTGCAAGGTTAAAGTGAAATCTGTGCTTGGTTGGATGCCAGGAGTGGAGACAAAAACTGGGTTACAGGCTGAACAAGAACATGGAGCAGAGATGGCCGTGCTAGCTTAGAAAATAGAAATGCTAAAAAAAAATCTGGTTTTGGTAACATTTTTTAAACAGATGTTGAAAAGCGGTGAATAAAACTGCAACTCAATTTTACAGAGCAACAACGGAGGCCAAAAAGCCAAAAAGCAACAACTTTACAAGGAGCCCAAAACCTGGATCATAATTATTATTCTCTTTATAGTTTCATTAGTGATTCTTAGTCCACAGCTAAATTCCAGTGCAGTAATATTCCAGAGGCAGTTGCAAGTGGAGGATGTTGGAAAATTTGCATCCAGCTTGTAGGAAGTTGCACTCAAGCAAATCAATAGGGATGATGTCTCTGCTCTCTCTTTCTGATCGTTTCACTTCCCTAAAAGCAGTTTCGTGTTAAAGAGACTTGAGCAAAAGGAAGAAATAAAATAAAAATCACCTCCACGACCTTTGCAGTATAAACATATCTGTGAGGAGACTTTTATTCTCAGCTGTCACTTCTTCATACCCGCTGGCTGGGCCTTCACTCAAACCCATTCATCTGTGAGAGACTTCTTACTTGCCCTTGCAAAAGCTTTCTGCTCATTTTCCTTCCTCCCGACTTGACTGTAAGTGAGTCAGCTAGCAGACTGGCGGGAGAGATGGAATGATATATGAGGAGGAGGATGGGAGAGAGAAGGAGAAGGAAAGGTTATGAATGAACAAGTTAAAGCCTGGAGTTGCAGGAAAAACAGACGCAGTCAGCAAAAGACAGAGAGGGGTGAGGGAGCGGGGAAGGTGGGGCAATTTCATCAGCTTAAAAAAAAGCAAGCAGACAGGGGCAGTATAGCAAAGGGCTGCAATGTGGGTGTGGAGTTTCAGCAAGAGAGAGAGAGAGAACGAGAAAAGAGGTATTGAGATGGAGGAGGGAGCAAGAGATTAAGGGAGGAAAAGGAGGATAGTGTGTCGCCAAGGATGGTGTGGTGGACACAAAAATAAATACAGATAGTTCTCAAAAAAGCTACAAACACTGTGAAATGTCTTCAAAGTCTTTCCTGGTTGGCTCGAAAAGCAAAGAAAGCTTAAAAAAACACTTTTTCTTCATGGTTAAATTAGGATAGAGTTAAAAAAGAGTGAGACACATATCAGTTATACAAGAAACAGATGGCTATATAGAGATAATAATAATAACTATATAGATAATAATGAAAGGTTTAGTCCTAAATGTGTCCTGACAAAAGCATCTTTCCTGTTAGTGTTGTGCAGCTCAGGAATCTTTTAAAAACGGAGTGTTTTTATTATTTGCACGTGTTTAATTGATCTTCGCACTGTGACACATTAAAACATCTTCTGTAAAATGAGCCCAAATGTTATGCGAAAAGATTTGAATCCCTCTATCACAGCAAGCTGCCTGAAGACAGTTTGACACATATCAGCAGCCAATTAGGTGCACAATGCTCCTCCGGCTGTTTCTTTTTAGTGCCTCTTACTTTTCCAGCCTTTTGTTGCCCCTGTCCCAACTTTTTTGGGATGTGTCGCTGCCATCCAATTCAAATATGAGCTGGTATTTTTCTTAAAATTGTAGAATGTGTGTTTAACCATTTCATATGTTTTCTATGTTCTACTGTCAATACAAAATCTGGTTTTATGAGATGTGCAAAAAAAGAGTTGAAAATCTTGTCAGTCCACAGTTTTCCCATTTTACCTCAATCTGTATTAAAGGGTGCAGAGAAAGCTGTGTTGTTTCTTGAGCTTGTGTCATTCTTTGCATTGTAGTTTTAACGTCATGGTAATTTTCTTTCAACTTTCTTTTCCAGGGTGTAATGATTGTACAGCAAACATCTTTAATGACTTTGAAACACAAGAATTGGAAATTATTTTGGCTTTTTCTGAACTACAAAAAAATTTTATGTATACACATCCAATCTTTTAAAAAGAGGTGCTGATGGTTATTCAATGTTTTTTAACTTATAAAGGCCAAGGCCTGTAAACCTCTTATAAGCGATCATAATTGACTACGAGCAGCAGTTTCTCTTTGCAGTATAAAAGTGACTTGTTTGATAGCACTCATTCGCTTGACCAATTCTCAGAACAGTGGAAACTCAGTGAAAATCTAAGAAGAACTTCTTTAGATTTACAAAAGTTGGGAAGGCCTGTGTGGAGTCATTTCTAATGAACTGCAGATTCCAAGATCATCAGTTCAAACAATTGTACCTACATACGAGTTATTCTGATGCGTCACCCCTTTGCCGAGGTCTAGAAGAAAACCCAAACTGTTAGCTTGAGGTTGAACAAGATTGGTTAAGATTTTTAAAACAACCATGCAACCAACCAAAGCTCAAGTTTACCGTGAAGTGAAAACTGCTGGAGCACCAATGTCACTGTCCTCAGAGAATACAAGAAGCCCCTTCTCCAAAGCCGACACCTTTAAACCCGACTGAAATTTGTAGCTGCCCCGTGAACGTTAATCCACGGTTAACCCAATTTCCCTCGGGATAAATAAAGTATTATCAGTCAATCAATTTCACCTTCTGCAGAAAAGTTTCTTTGTCGGAAGACAAAAAAAGCCAGGTCTCTGCCAGGAAATTTAAATGAACCAATTTAAATAAACTCTACCAAGAAGAGTGTTCAAATATCCAGTCAGAATTATGCCATAAGATGGCGATCAACAGCATCTGGTCAAGGTGCAACTTGCTAAAGCATGTTTAACCAAACATTACCATGACATTCACGCCCATGATGAGTGGATGCATATTTCTCACCACGACTGTATGTGTATGCAGGGATAACTAATCACTGTCATTGGGTTTTAGAGGTGTTTCTGAGCCCATGCACTAATCTTTACTATATAACTCTATTTTCTAGTTAAATATGGTGACATTTGAAGGTCTAAAGATCACAGCCATTGAAAATTGGGGTTTCAGCCTTGTCCCCCGCATACAGAGATATCTCTGTATCCTCTGAACATTTTAATTGTAATCTGTATGTAAGATGATGAAACAAGTTTATTTTATGTTGAAAAAGGTTCTTAAATTGTTGAACTATGTCCCCTAGTTCTTCACTGACTGATGGACCCTTCACAATCTTTAGCTCTGACAGACTCCTAAAGATTTATTTTGTTCTTTAACATTTTTCCAGACCTTTATTAACCTTCGCCCAGCTTTTTCAACTAATGTTGCTACTGTTAAATTCAAAATATTTAAATATATATATGTAAATATATATATAGTCACATGAAAAATCTAAGTTTTTAGGTATAATTTAAAAAAAAAATCATCTGGCTCTTACTAGGTTCTACATGAGCAACACGTGACATATTGCACTATGTTAGTTAACAAAAATTAAGTCAAGTACGGTAGCAGTGCAGCCCATGAGTCAATGCCACTTGGAACAATGCGGTTTCTTTGCAAATTTATTAGTTTCCCACATCAGTGTAGAAGAATGCTTAAGTTCATTGAGGTTGGTGGACATTCGTTTATGTACAGCTCTCTTAAGGATTTACAAGGTTGAGGTCTGGACTATGACTGGGCCATTGCAACACTTGTTTTCTTGCTGGGATCATTGTCCAGTTGCATGACCCAATTAGGGCCAGGATGTAGCTGTCAGACAGATGGCCTCAAATCTGACTCTAGAGTACAGAGGAGTTCATGGTTGACAGAAAGTTAAATCAAGCAGAAAATGTTGAGGAAATGCATGGAAGAGCCACAGAGTGACAGAAAAATGTTTTAAACACATTGACACGCAAAAGAAAATAGCAGTGAGTCAACACTACTGCCAGCACTGGGAAAAAGAAAGAGACGGGGGTTGATGTGACTATTTTATTAAGGAAAAGAAAATGGAGAAAGGTGACAGGTAACAGAAAAAAAAAAGGCAAACCAAGAGTGAGAAGTGAGCAGTCAGAGCAGGTTCCAGCAACTCTCATTCCCTGAGATTTTGACTGCACAGTTCTTGGGTTGCTGGTGTGTCTGGTTTTTGGAGATCTATTGATCCATGTAAAGTCATTATGTGGCCAGAAGGTCAGCCGGTCGTCTCTGACCTGGCGTTAATCACTCGGTAATTGAGGGGAAATGACTCTGATTTAGTTTCTGTCCATGCTTGGAGTGGTATGGCTGCTAGATATGACCAGCACTTCACTCATCAGAATCCATCTCATTACGCATGTTAACTAAATGTAAATAGCCGTGAGTCAGCTTCAGACAAACCAGATGTGGTACACCAAAGGTTGGACCACCACTGCAGATAAGACGTTGGTACCAGAAATCGAGGCCAGGCAGTCAGATCGGAAATGGTCATTTGCAGCTTATGTATACTCAAATTCATGTAATTGATATTCAAATTGAGGTGTTTGCATAGAACTTGTTGCTGCGTGCTGTGTTGTTAAAGCAAAGGAATGACTGATGTTTGTTTAGTCATTCACTTCAAAGGCTTCCCTCCCCACCCTCAAAAATAGAAACGGCCCTTTACCATCCTTATCTTGTATTACAACTGACCACGTGGGAGTTGCGTCATCTATTCATTCTCATTTTTAAGTGTAATGTAATGTAGTAGAGATGGA
>VUQG01011123.1:4138-36770 GCA_015106755.1 Etia nguti | reverse complement strand
GGATTGTCTGAGCATTACGGCTACCGTAGTCGGGAGCCTCGTGGAGTAATCTGGGTCCAAAACTCCGTCTGCTTCAGGTCCCAAAATCAAATGCTAGCATAACATAAACACAGTGAAGCTGGAGGATGAACGCTAACTTTATTCCACTCGATAAAAGTTAACGGGAGGGTTCCCGATAGTTAGGGACATATGCAATCGCATGGCAGGATGCTGTAAACGGACCAAACTTCAGTCAGGAGAACAACTGAGATAATCCATCCACAATACGAGGTTAGTCATTAATATACTGCAACAACACGTGAATAGAGCAGCTGTGAGAGAATTCAACACTAATGAATCAATGGTACGGAAGTGGAGGAAGCAAGAAGAATGAGTCGAGTAAAGTTTGACTTATCTGACTGTTTTGTTTCGCTTTAATGTGCCTTATAATCCGGTGCGCCTTGTATATGAAAACAAACCCGTTCATCGACAGTGCGCCTTATAATCCAGTGTGCCTTATGGTCCAAAAAATATGGTAATTAGCAAACAGAAGAGATATATACAAACTAGAGGAATATGTAAAAACAAGAGAACACACACAATGGAGAGCAAAGTGCTTGGAGGTAGTGCAAAGTAAAAAAAGACTTGGTCTGAATAGAGTCAATGTGTCAGTGGCCTGAGTGATGAGGGTTACTCAGACCATGTCTCAGATTGGTGAGGTGGGTGGGCAGGGGTGGGCAGGGGTGGGGTGTGGGGGTAAGAAGCTGTTAGTGAGTCTGGAGGTATGGACCTGATTGACCTGAGGCACCGACTAGAGGGTAGCAGGTCAAACAGGTGGATGGGGTCACCTGTGATGACCCTGGTTTTTCTGAGTCAGGAGACTCTGGCGATGGCCTTCAGGAGTGGGAGAGGGCAGCCAATTATTTTTTGGGGCGGTGTTAATTACTCTATGCCCAGCCTTCCTGTTCTCAAGAGTGGCCCCTTGTGTACCAAACACCCAGGCAGTAGGAGCGCACGCTCTCCACTGAGGAGTGGTAGAAGGCCAGCAGGAGCTTCTGGTCCAGGTTATTCTTCGTGAGGACACAGAGGAAGTGGAGCTGCTGTTGGGCTTTCTTTACCAGGGCGTTGGTGTTGTGGGTTCAGTTGAGGTCAGCGCAGATGTGCGGGCCTAGAAACCTGAAGGTGGAGACGGATTCCACATGTTCTCCATTTATAATCAGAGGGGAGTGGACCTGTCTGTGCCTCCTGTAGTCCATTATGAGTTATTTTCTTTTAAGGACGTTCAGCTTCAGGTTATTTTCTGAGCAAGTTCTCTACCTCTGCACTGTACACTGTCTCTACTCCATCAGAGATGAGCTCAACCACGGTGGTGTCATTGGCATACTTGATGAGGACGTTGGTTGGCTGGGTTGGTGTACAGTAATATGTGTACAGGGTGTAAAGTAGGGGGGATCTGAAGGTGGTCCAGTTTGGTGGGGAGGATGTCTGGGATTATGGTGTTGAACACTGAGCTGTAGTCCACGAAGAGCATCCTCACGTAGTTCTTCCTTTTCTCCAGATGGCTCAGCGCGCTGTGAAGGGTGATGATTGTGGCACTCTGCGTGGACCGATTTGCTCAGAAACAAACTGGTGGGGGCCGAGAGAGGGAGGTAGACAGTCTGTGATGACAGTCTCAAACTGAGCAAAGAAGGTGTTGAGCTCCTCTGCGAGGTTGCTGTCAGGGATTGGGGGGTTCTGTCCTAAATCCACATTACTTTGTGTTATACAGATCAGTACCAGGTGAGTGCAAAGAACCATGACATAAAACTGCATATTCAGATTATATCAGTTTATATTATATCTTCTTATCCACCTGCAGCAGTCAGTTCCAGTTAGGCAATAATGCTCTAAGTATTTTTCCCTGTGGATTTACCTCATCAGAAATAGCTTTCACTTCACTTAACGTATAAAAAGTGAAATGAAACAGAACAAAATTTGTTCAAATGCATTAGTGACCCAACATTAGCACATCACATTCTGTGACAGAGCAGAAATGCACATTTTATGATGAGAGTTAATGGTAGACTTTACAGCTTTGTTAGTCATAGAGGCCCACAATGGAGCAGCCCATTGATTCTCCATGGTGCTCTATTGATCCGGGATGTTTTCCTTCCACTGCAGCCTGCTAATTGCAGGTCTATTAGGGAGATGGGCTGAGGAACTACTGTAAATCCAGCACTGCCAGAATACGAGTGGTTGTTTAAGCTCTTATGAGCGATTATTGCCCATTTCTGTTGGTTTTAAGAGTCCTAAATCATTGCTTTCAGTAATGAGTATTCAGTGTTACTGGGTAACATTTGAAAGCTAGCATGTGAAGATATAGATGTGCACAAGAAAAATGATGATGTGTTTTAAATTTTACTGATTTCTATCAAAGGTCTTAAAGGTTGTAAATATTAAAATGGATTACTCCCTGTGATCTAAAGTAAATGGGGGTCGACAGTGTCTGCTAATAAAATCAAGATCTTAACAAAAGCGTACAAAAACATGCAGCTCCAGTGAAAGCTTACACCATCTTTTAAAGGCATCCTGAGTGTCAGCAGTATGGGAAGAACAGGAAAACCTCCTGTTCATGCTCATGTGACATCTATTACCAACAAACGGTGCATATATCCTGTTCAATAAGTGAACTTACAGCTCTCAGCAAGTGGAGACTTGTGTCATTTTTCTGGAGGTTTTTCAAACATCACCTTTATATCAGCGAGATGTTAGAGCGGGTCAGAATCACAGCTGTGAGGCTCAGAGGTTTTTTTATTTTTCCACTTGTATTTTTGGTCTGAAAGCTGGGACATGAATGTGGCCATTTTTCTCACCGATAACCTCTGCCAAGGCCCTCAGCTGGTGAGCTAACCTTTCCTGATGAGCTGTTGATGTATTACAGACGTGGAGCATGGGGCAAAAGAGCGGGACACCACATCCTACCGAAGTCAGCGCCAGAAGTCAAAGGACACTAGACATACAGTACAATATATTGCTTAACCCTGTAAAAACTGAAAGTAGTCCTCATGATGCTCGATTGGTTTGTGAAATCTTTCTTTTATGATAAAGTTTATAGTTAGGGCTGGATCAGGTGACCCTGAATCCTCCCTTTTTTAATGCTACAATAGACCTGAGGGTTTCCTATGATGCACTGCGTGTTTCTTCTTCTTCTTTTCTCACCCCTTTTTAATCACTGTGTGCTTAAACATTACTCTGCATTCAATCACCAGTTGTTATTAATCTCTGGCTCTCATCCACAGTGTTTCTTTGTCCCATCTTCCTCCCCTCACTACCAACCTGTCGAGGCAGATGGCTGCCCCTCCCTGAGGCTGGTTCTGCTGGAGGTTTCTACCTGTTAAAAAGATGTTTTTCCTTTCCATTATCACCAAAATGCTTGCTCATAGTGGGTCACCTGATTGTCGCAGTTTTTGCTCTATAATTGTAAAGTCTTTACCTCACAATTCAATAGCTGGGCCCACATCCTCATTTTAGGTTTGACAGCGTTTTAGTAGGTAAAGGTGAATGGCTTGGACGTGAATTGAGCTGCGGTTTGGGGAAGGCCTCGAAAGGGACTGGCGACATCTCCCGGGCCTGGCAGATCCCCATGTACTAAATAGAAGTGGAGAAGTTAAAGAATTGAAAATTGGAGGGAGGGTGGGGCATGTAAAAGAGAATGAACAGCTTGTAGAACTGGGGGAACATATATAGACAAGAACCGGAAGGAACGTGTTTGGAGGCGTGGTCCCGCTCCTGAAATTCCAATACTTTATCTCCAATATAAGTGCCCTGAGGCAGCTGTTGTTGTGATTTGGCACTATATAAATAAAACTGAATTGAATTGAATTGAATTTTTATTGTTTGATTTACAATCCACTGAGGAGATGTACAGAGGCAAAATAACTGTATCTCCTAATTAATGCTCAGTAACATATGAATAAAATCCATGAATTTTACTCATCAAAGCTGGAGCTAAACTGGCCTACCATAAGTCATTACTGTAATCACATTACATTTAAATGCATTACTGTTCTAAATTCTGTTCTAAGGTAATCCCATTACTGTAGTCAAATTTTTATGTGATTGCATAAGTTCTTTAATTCAAACGGCATTTAGCCATTTGTAGCTAGAATCTGATTGTCTGATTTTTATTTTTTTTATTAATTATTTTTCTGTAGCATTTCGTGTTCATACTTAAACACTAAAAGTTAGATCCAGTTTGTGTCCTCGTTAGAGTGTCTCCTGTGTAGGACTGTAACCTAAAATTTATATTGTCAATTGGTAATGTAGTGTAACAAATTCCTTTCCTCGGGTGCAAAAAAGCTATGTAGTGCATTACTTGTTAAAAAATAAACTACATGTAAATCATTACTTCTTTGAGTAACAACACAACAGTGTTAACCACATGGCAGGTCTAGTTGCATATCTCAAATGAGAGAGGGGAAGCTCAGCAAACAGCTGCTGGCTACAGCTGCCTGTGTCGGCATCCGCCTGTCAGTCACAGTGGTCATGCCACTAATTGAGTTTAAACAAAACAAAACACATTAGTCACGAAGGTTTAAATTAGCTACAGTACCAGGCTATAAATACATTTACATGTACTGTAAAGTTAGCCATTTTAAAATGGGAGACACTTTTGGAGCTTCAAGCGGTCTTAAGTGGACTACTGTTCTTAACCGCTAGACCAAAAGGATGTTATGATTTTGAATGAGATTTTTTGTCTCTCGTTGTTAGATTAAACTACCCTACAAGACCATAAGCAGTGCAGAAAATGTTTGCCAAAGTTAAAAAACCACAACAACGTCTCAGCAAACTAAAAGCCCAACAGAAATTTCTGCTGGTAATGTTAATTTAACCTAACAAGGCTAAACCTCAGGTTGTCATATTAAATGCCATGTCACTATCAACAAATCATGTTCTTGGTGAATAACTCTTGGAAATTAGTATAAATTTCACAGGAAAAATGCATCCATTTACAAGCAAACACTTCACCAGACGACCATTAACATACTGCTGCATTCTGCGCCTTGCTTCAGTTCACAATGGGTCATTTCTTATAATGAATTGCTAAATTATCTGGAGTGTTTTCTTGTCAAATAGGAAATGGTAATGATGATGACAAAAGAACAACAACAGCATAAAACAAGTTGTATCTTGCCCTGCAGCCAACAGCAGTGCAGTTTTTTTCTCTCTGGTACACACACACACACACACATACACACACACACTTCCCAAGTTGATAATCAGGCATTTATTCCATAAACAATGCTGGAACTGACTTGGGATTTGCCTAACAATGTCTCATTACTAGTGTATGAGCTTCTTTTTTTTTTTCCTTGAGCTAATGCAATTCGTCAAGGAGAGCAGATGAGGGAGGGAGTGAGGGTGCTGGAGAATGAGAGGCGGGGGTGGCGCGAGGGGAGGAGGACAAAAACACTTATTAATTTGCACGAAATGGAATTAGCAGCGGGGAGTTAGAAGCAGCAGAGTTTCTAATTTTACCCCTGCCCCTGTGCGCTGATGGTAAATGGAGATTTGTCACACTCCACTTGGCTGGCTCCCCAGCTTGATGAGCTGTCTCTCTTGCAAGCGCCCCGCTCAATCTCTAGCATTAGCCACAATGCCAGCGCTCACATCACCGCCGCAGCACCACAGAGTCGTTGGGGAGTGGGTGGAAGTGTCATAAGATGCCACATTGCACTGGTGACACTGAATAAAAAGGATGAAAGAGGCAAGGGGGCTTGTGAACATTTTGTCCTTTGCATCTTTTCTGCAATTATAGTTTGGATGGATGGGAAGATAAATATGTGGTTGCATTGAATCAATAGACGGAAGACGTGGGAGGTAAACGATTTAAGGACGATAATGGTAAACATGTTGTGTTGTCGTACATCACATTGCTGAGTAACATGCAGAACCAGTGACATCAAAAACACAAATCTAGGTCTACGTATTTATATAGAAGGGGCACAAACATAATATTGATTTGCTGTCTATAACTGAATAGTTAGATTGCAGCGTTTCCTTTAAAGGAGCATTTTTACATTAGCACAAACATGGAGACGTTTTATGGCTAAACAAACAGCATTTTACCATGTGAAGCAATTAATCATTGTGAGCTTGTCTATTAGCTGTTTAACAGTGAGGTAATCATTTGAATGATCTACTCATCAGTTACCCTAGTGGTTGGAGACCACAAGACTACTGTGTGCGATGAACCTGCAATTTTGTTGTCTTTGAAATGGTTGCTTCAAACATGGGGACCAGTTTCTGTCATAAAGCAGCAATGGTGCATCAAGATGGTGATAAAATAGCAATGAGACGGAGTCAGTCTGCTATCAGCTTGCGATTGAATGGGGCCAATTTGACAATTACAGGCCATTTGTTTGTGATACTGTAAAATGGGCTTTAACTGTGATAAACTGGCAAAAATCACAAACCTGTTACCATTTATTTACACAGATATTCACATTAAACAATCAGTTGGCAGTCAAATTAGTTAAGTCCTCTTTATCGAAGTGATGGGTTGCAGATGAGGTGTTCCATCTAAGCAAACAGACCCAGACTGATTGCAAGGTCTGTCTGTGTTTATCAGTTGGACAGCAGGTATTTGCAAAACTTTACCAGTCTGTCTGAGAGTGACTGAGGTCAGTCCGAGCTGGGCCATGATTGTTTGAGACAGGTTGCCTCTGCGTGAGCAATTGAGGGGTTGTGACTGTAACTGTTTGCAGTCGGTCAGTGAATGTGAAAAACTCTATTGTAATTGAGCCATCAAGTAAAAAATATTAAGCACGCAAAGTATGATTTTTGATAATGTGACATTTTTACAAACATAACATTCATACCGTCTTAATACATGACAGCTGGCCTCTATCCCAGGCGTCGTAGGGGAAGAGGCGGGGCACAACACAGAGACACACAACCATTTGCAATCACAGACAATTTAGAATCACCCAACCTGATATCACCGCAAAGCGTGTAATAGACACGCCCGTCCACTGTCTCCATTTCACGCTTTGCCCCTCCAAAACGTGAAATGTACACGCATGCAGAAGTTACAGTAACAACAGAGGGAGATATTTTATTTTAAGCCAACATAAAAATAAACACAGGAAAGTGTTTAAACAGACATTATTAACACATTTACGTGCATATAAATATCAGCAGCCTAGCTTAATCGCGATTTTGCACAATACCGACTTTGTGGCTTTAAATAGATTATCTTCCTCATCTGGTAATGCAATTAATGCGTGTTTGTCCATTTTACGTTTTGGAGATGGAAAGCATGAAAAGGACACGGTGGACCGGCGTGTCTATTCCACATTTTGCCGTGATGCCGGGTTGAATCACCAGTTAAACTAAAAATGCTTGTCTTTGTCTTAAACTTTGTCTGTGCCAATAAAGGCAGGAAAAAACTGACCTAAAATGTCATCAGCGCAAGTGCATCGAATTATAAACACCAGGAATCGATCAGCAAAGCATTCAAAGAAATACCTCAGACCCATTGTTCTTTGGCTTTTGGTATTTCTGTAAGCAAATAAGAGAAAAAAACATGCGCATCCACATTGTTGAAAATCAGCCATTTTAACAAGAAATATTCAAATCTCATTTCTGTTTGGAGAATACACACTGCAAAACTCAGTTTATCTTGTGATTTTTTTCGTTATCTTCTAACTTAAAATAATATATTTTTTCAGACAGCATCACACGACTCTAATGGACGGACGAACAGGCTGACAGTTATTCATCGGCACCCTTCCAAATTCCAATAATGCAATTCACGGGCACTCACAGAGCAGCAAGCATGATAAACAACATGCTGTTAAACAGGAGCGCCGATCAATAACACACTCCACACCACACACACAGTGTTCCCTGGTGACAGCATACAGGAGAAAATAGCCTCCTAACACCTCGCCCACCCTGCAGCCCTGGCTCATGGGACTGTTTTTCCCAGAGTTCAAAGGGCACAGTCACTGATGATTCTGATAACAAGAGCTGAGCTCTGCTCAGATGAAGTGCTGCCTCTCCTCGATCGATCGATATATCTGTGATGATGTGATCAACCGTTGGCAATCTAAGATGCAGTTTGGAAGCTGTTATTATCTTCCAAATACCTCCTTCCATCTCAAGCAAATCTGTGTTTAAAATGTGTTTATTGATTTTGGTCTGCCTGCCAATATTTGGCTCTTTGTTACCACACTCCTTCGCATCTGCACCAGCTTATGCTAAGAAAGAAAAGAGAGAGAGAGATAGAGGGAGGAGGGGGAGAGCAGGGGTGGATAACAATGTCATACAGTGCTTTAATTGGAAGCATCAAACGTGCAGAGCGGGTGTGTTTATCTTCTGGATGTATTTCTTTTTTTCCATGGATATGGTTTGTTTATCCATTTGCCAAAGTTCTTCAAAGCCCGGGTCAGGTCAGTCTGGCTGCAAGGCCACATCCCTCACTGATTAAAAGGAAGCCACACACACACACACAAAATGTACACATACACACTGTGCCTGCAGCTCTTTCCTGGCGATAAGGATCCCGATGTGTCTGACAGCGAGGCTGACTGCAGAATGTGAGGGAATTAGAGGGATTAGGGGGTTATAGAGTAGCGTGATAGCCTCTGGGATGACGGAGGGATTAGCCCGATTATCTCACTCTCTCTCTCCCAGCCAGGCAGGCCTAGTCTGGAACTGAAAGCTGCCAGATGTGGCACCTACAGATAGAGAGAGGAGGAAACAACCTGAGGGAAGAGAGAAGGAGGAGGGAAATAGGGAGCACGAGAGGTAACGAAGGAAGGAGAGAGGGGAAACAGTGATGGGGGAAGCGCAATAAAGATAGCCAGTAAAAAGGGGGGAATGAGGAACAGGGAGGGAAAGAGGAGGAAATTGCATGGGGAGTGACAGGCAAGGTAATGATAGTGGAGAAAAAAAGAGGGAAGGGGGACGAGATAGGAGGCAGAACTCCCTGTTGGCTTGGCTTCACTCTCATTCCCTCCAGTGCACACTGACTCCCTGCTCGGCTTAATATGGGATTTCATCAAGGTGGTGCTTAGACCAGCTTTACATTTTAATTTGGGGATTTCGCTGGCAGTTTTCGTCCGTACCGGGGGCTGTGTACAGTATGTCATCCTCTGTTTGTGCATTGCTAATCAGCAGGAGTATGATTCTGGGCCACACTTTGTACCACTGTCAACTTATTGTCTACTGTTTGGCAAATAGCAATTGTCTGGCATTCATTCATGTGCAGAGTAACTTAATCTTCCGTGACTGCACGCTGCACACTTTTGAGAATATGATTTAACCTGAGAGTGAAGCAGTCAGAGTATTCAGAAGATGTTGTGTAGAAAAACATATATTTTATGTCCACATGCATTAAGTTCTCACTTCACATGTATTAATGATTCAAACCCAGCATGAAAAGTGGTTAGAGTATTAAAAAAAACCCCATGAGACCTTTAAATGTCGTGACAGTGGTGCGGATATGTGTGTCATGTGTGCATTGTGAAAGTGTGTGTTCTGCAGCGTAGTTGGCCAGTTTGCAGTGGGTGTGAAAGCACTGCATCGTATAGAGATATGGTGCAAGTCGCATAGCACCGAGCAGAACCAAAGACCAGCGGCTGCAGTTCAGCGCCAGTTTCTGCCATTGCTGTAAGTTCACGTGAAACTGCTCTCCATTTTCACGCTGCTAAAACACACTGTGGTCCAAGCAGTGCATCTGCACACATTACTGAATGAAAAACTATTTTAATTTACCTCATTGTACTTCCATGTGTCCATAATACAAAAGCAGTCTGTGTGACAATAAATGTAAGAAGTGCTGCAATAATTAGGTGAGTATCTGATCAGCTAGCCTACGCTAAATTCATATGCAATCGTTATTTCAACCAGTTTCCTTGCACAAATTCCAAACACCTTCTAACTGCAGCTTCTTCAGTTGATATTTGATGCTTGTTTTGTGAGCAATAGTAAACTGATTTAATTAAGATTTGGAGCGCTGGTTGAATAAAACAAGCAATTGTGAATGAATTACCTGATAAATGTGATGTGGCGGCTGCACACAAATAAAGAAAGTAAGCCCCTGGGACCAACACCATGCACACTGCGACACTTTTTTTAGTTTTCTGACACACGTTGGACCTAAGTGAGCGTCAGTTTTGTGTCAGTCATTCGTACCGGTGGCTCGCCTGGCCTCAGCTGACTCTGTGCTTGATGTCGTCACTGGGGATTTTTATTTTATTTTCTAGCCTTTACAAAGGTGCACTACAACCATGAAGGCGGCTGTTTTATTTCATTTAATGTAATAATATAGTGAAATGTTACTTTTATCTTAAAGCCCTTCAGCTCGTATCCAGACACTTATGTGCAGTAATAATGTTTACTGAAGGCTAGATCATTCGTTGCCGTATATTTATCGTGATTCGGTAAGCTCGTTCTGGTGCAGACTTTAAAGTGGGAAATAAATTCATGATCTCTCTGTATTAACACCTGCTGTGTATGTAAAGAAGCACTGAGTCAATGACTCTTAATGTTGCATTGCTTAAGTAGAGTATTAAAAAGCTCCTCCCCACCTGGCAGTGCTGTCATGCTGAATGACTTTTCTGGCAGTAACTGTGTAAATGACAACACAAAATCCTTGTACAGAAGATTGAAATTAGATTATGTTAGATCTGACAAATCTAGTGTTTTTATCTGTTCTCTAGTCACCAGAATTAAACTGCTTTATGAGCTCAGATGCTCACATGGGACAATCTAAGAATTTAACACACTGCACAGTCAGTGCATTAACTGATAAAATAGAAATTTCTGATTATTTGTTGTTGAAAATAATCAATAGTTGCAGTCGCCTGTTTTTGTTTGTGTGCAGAAAATTAGATGCAAGCTCTAAATATTGGTTGCAGAGATGCGTATATTTGAAGCATAGGTGTCTTCAAAAATCATCTTCACTGACTTTCTACATTAAGGACATAAAGAGCGCATCCTGGGTGCCGTTGTATTTTTTTTTCTATTTTTAAAAAATATTGCAGTTTGTAAAACAAACACTGAAGACATTAATGAGGTTCTTAAAAGTTCAGGAAGCCCCAGGAAATGAGGTTATGCTGTTTGCTGCTGAGCTCCTGCAGTGTTATACAGTATGTCTGCTGCCCATAATGAGCTCATTAGCAAGTCAACTCAAAGTATGGACTGTCTGTCTATCGTGTTGTTTGGTCGCTTTGTTTAAAAACTGAAACTGGTTTGCATTCGGCCGAAGCCGGCTCAGTTGATGTATGTTTTTGGGTTGTTTTTTTTGTTTTTTTGTCTTTGAGTGAAAAACATTTAAATGGAGTCTCCCCGTATCTGCATGTGTGAGCTTTGTGTTCACACTGAAATGTCTCACACAGCAGCACAAGAGAGCTGCTAATTTACTGTAGCTACTAAACTGCTGCTAACGCGCTCTAACAATTACACAGTGTTGTAAAAACACCGCAAAGCTTGTGAATTATTGCATCAACTACTGACAAGTAGGACTAAAAAAAAAACGAGTTCAATATGACTCGTTGATAAACCCATGTTGTTCAGCTCTCCTTCAAGTGACCTTTCAGTCAGATAAGTCACTTTTGAGATGAGTCATATGTTATGTCAGCAGAATACAGTTAGAGTTTGGTGTCTAGCTCTGAACTCAGTCCCCACAAATATGATGCACACAAACGTTTGGCAGTGAGAAATAAATATCCTGAAGTAGCCTGTGCTGGAGTGGAGGAGTGGAAGCAAAGTCAGAAAAAACTTTTAAAGATATTTATTTTGTTTATTTTTTTTGTAAATTCCTGTCATACCATTCAAACATTTTTATTTAACCTTCCAAAATTAAATGAGACTGTCAGCAGAATATGAAAAAAAAAAAAAACCTACTCTGACTTCATGCTCCAAGGATCTCTCTGTTGTGCTGGAGAGATGTCAACTGAAATTAAACAAGTGCTTGGCTGTACTTTCCTTTAATACCGCTTTATACCACCAGGTGGTGCACCAAGTGCTCTTTTGGTTAACCAGGCAAGTCATTAAGAATGCTTTCATCTTTGCAGTGGTAGCGTGGGAAGAAGACGAGCCTCTTGAGGAAATGGGGGTAGCTAAAAAGCAAAGTATCAAAAGTTAGACAGCAACACACACCTGGAAGCATCTCAGCACACCCATAGATAAAATGCTGCCCCCCGGTGGTGAAAGTTTTAGCTAAAACCTGCAGAGGGTAGCCTACTTTGACCTTTTGCTTTAGCTTTAACCTGAACAAACAAATGTGTTGTCACCTGTTAGTTGCCTTATAAGCAGGCTCAGGTGCACTTTAAACTGCTGAACAAGCAATCAAAGATAATTCAGACCTCTGGGTCCAGGTCTGACTCTGAGCTCGTCACTCAGTTGAGGCAGCAGAGGCGCTGTGAACAAAGCGAACAAGCACAAATTCCTCGACGCACACGAGGTCGTTTGATCATTTAAAGCAGCGCACATCTGATCTGGATTTTTTTGAAGCCGTGTGAGCACTGTGGTGCGGCGTCTGCATATGAAGTGGTTTGAATTATGAGAGGCTTGCAAGACAGTATTGAGCATTAAATTAGGGAATAATGAAGCTTGTGTAATAATGTGTTTTACTACTCAAACAAATCAATGTGTTGCCCTGACAGAGATTTGATGTTTAATAGTTTGCAGGGAGAGCCTGTAAACAAGCAACACTTACGTTATAGAGGTTTTGACATCTTTGCTATGATGATTAAAAAGTTTAGATCTGAGAATTATTGAGTTGTTTTGTTTATAAATGTTTTACTCTACTCCTTAGTAATGCAAAGATGACCATATTTAACTATGACATCTTGTTGCATATTGAATAACATGCCAGAGCGTTTTTACCTGGGCTGTTATTCTAAAAATCTCACCTTATTCATGCAACAAAAGGTACAGCAGGACATCGCTGTGACTATTTTTAAGGCCTGTTTTCTTTTCTTTTCTTTCTTTCTTTTTGTTTTTTTGTTCTCAGCACGTCTTCTGTTTCACAACCCCAGTGGTGGCTTACATGCCCTAAATATGCTGACAGGGAAACTGAACCGTTATATCTTATACAAAAGCCCACAAACCCAAAAGCCACAAGTAGCAGCCTCTCTAAACCGAGCTCTCTCCTCCTCCTCGCCTTCCTCCTCCTCCTGCACTGAAACAATTCACGCTTGAAACGTATCTACCGGAATCGTTTTAAGGAGGAGTCTGCACTTTGCAGCCCTTTTGCACCTCTGAAGCAAACGTTAAAGTGTTCTTATCTTTTCTTTTAGTTTCTCATTGTGTTACAGGGCTTGTTTCAGAACGGATGTCTGACGTAGAAACTGTAACACCGCATGCAGTTGTGGGTTACTGTATCTACACAGGATGTGCCGACAGAGTTGCTTGAAGGTTCTTTTGCGGTGAAGTGGATAGATTGTTTCCGTGCAATGTGTGTGTGTGTGTGAGCAAGTCTGTGCTCTGTAAACAAGATTTGCTTCTGCCCTCAAACCATGGCCGACAGAGTCCTCCTATGTGTATGAGGCTACACAGTTTTTTTTTTTTCCATGGGTTATTGGGTATGGTGAGTTGTCATGGCAACTGGTGAGACGTTGTTCACAACGATTCTTTTCCTCTTTCTTCTTAATAAAAGAAGAAGCAGGATGTAAATTGACTCCCCCTACCAGACAAACTAAATCAGATGAATGTAAGTGGAACTAGTTGCAAGTGGGGGGGGTGGTTCTCGTTTATCCTTCAGAGCAGACGTCTCCCACACAAACATAATGAGCAGAACCTGCGAAGAAATATCATCTATTTTTCTGCCGATTTGCGCGCTCTTATTATGTTGGATCTACTCAACAACCGGGTGCAAAAAAACAAAAAAAAACCTAGGAAAATCACAAATTACTGCACAGTAAGGTGGTACATTTCCATTTATTTTTGGGTCTATCTTCTGTTTTGGAACATTCCATTTCCTCGAAGCAAACTTTTGTCCTCTAAATGGCACAAACGTATCGATTATAAGCAGTACTGAGCGCCAAACGCGTTTCCTCTCTCCTCAAACATGTGCCATCTGCATGTTTGCCCTCCTTTCACCTAAACTGAACTTATCCATAATCTCTCATCTGTGCATGTGCAGCAGCATCACAGTTGTCGGGGCAATCTAGCTGAGAAGTCAGAATGGAAGCAGATGAGTTGGGCCTTATCTTCCCACCACTAAGTGCTGCAGTTTGTCTCGGTGCAAAGTGTCAGAACACTTTCACACATACACACATGCTTAGGGAAGCATACCAATCGGTTCACACACTACTTACATATTTTATATCTGATGTGTCTATCATATTTGTGTGTATGTGTGTGGAGGCATGTCTGCAATGTGGTCACTGATGTGTGCAGACAGCAGACGTGCTCTTCTTGTCTGGCTGACGTGGTTGGAAGCCACTGGCAACCACATAGCAGAGCTGCAAGTAAAAGCTACAAACCAGCAGGCAGAATTGACAAAAACAATCATCAGTCATGCATTAACCATAATATGGTGGACCGCTAACAGTCGTATGTTACGATGGTGTCTTTTCAGCAGCAAGCATTTCCTTTTCTTTTCTTTTTTCTTTTCACTTTTCTAAGGTTTGAATCGAAGGTGCTGATGGGTTAAAAGGTTCATTAAAGCAATGCAAGTGTTGCAACTCTGAACAGGAATTCATATTTTGTGCAATTCTTTTTGGAGGGGGAGCATTTCCACCTTTATTTGATGCGACAGTGAAGATTTTTCCAGACAAAAAAAAAAAAGGAAGACAGGAAACAGACCGGAGTAGGCACTGAACCCAGGCTACCGCTTCTAGCCATGAGCCTTTGGTCACCTGCTCAAATAGGCGAGCTAAACCAGCTTTCCAGGAAGTGCTAGTTTAGCAAATTAAAATTCATTGTTCAGCTATTTAACTATCAGAAAGAGAACATTAAAAATAAACAAAAAGGCAATGTATTGTACTTAAAAGTCTAAAACAACATTTTCAGGTTGCAGATTCTCTCTGACCATTTAGCCAGAAGAAATTCAGTTTGTCATACACACCACAAACAACAGAAACTGACTATTAAAACAACCGCTGGTGGATTTGCAGTCAGTTAGTGGACTTGTTGTCAGTTAAAAGTGAACTCTGAACCTTGTTTTGGGGCAAAACTTCAAGACAAGCTGTATGAGAAAAACAGAGCGAGAGAGGAAGAAATAAAAGCAAGAGAGGGAGAGAGAGAGAGAGAGAGAGAGGTGTGGAGAAAATAGGCTACCCCCCCCCTACACAATTGCATAACTGTGACCTATAATACACCGCAACCAAGACGAAGAACAAAGTGGGATGGAAACTCACACACACACACATGCACATTTGTGGGTGTGTAAATGTGCATCGACGTGCAAGATGACACACTGTATTTCAGATGTGTAAAATAGAGCAGGAGAGATGTGTGTGTGTGCGCGCGCGTGTGCGTGGATGTGTTTGTGCACACCTACAGGGTTTAGACGTGTTGGTTTCCGTCTTTCTTTTCTTTTTTTTCTTTTTTTTGCAAACAGCGCTTCATAGAATGCATCGATAGCGCGTTGTTTTCGAGCTGCGCTGCTCGCCCACAAACCCACAATGACAATCTCATGGCCAAGTTGTCAACATCGATACATTAGAGGGATTGTTCGTCATATTGTTTTCTGATCAAGATGGATTACTCTTCATCAGCAGCTCGCCGAGGTTTTAGGTTGGGAGATATGAAATCACGCTGATGCATTTGATGGAATAGTGAGGCTGAGAGATTTTAGATTGAGATCTCTGTGCCTTATTGAATTTCTCAGGGGTAGATCAAATTACTTTTTTCTTTTTTTTCTTTGTCAATGCACTGAACAAGCTGTAGGCTCTCGCCTTCTTATTCCTCTGTTTGTGTTATTTGTCTTGTTAAAACAGAATTACATTCTCGCCGCTTTTGTATCTATGAAGGGGCCTAAAGCACAAACATCACAAAAGCCAGTCTACTCATCTGTTTTAAATTCCTTTTAGAAAAAAATAAAAATCTTTACATTTCCCTCTCTGCCTGTGGATCCCTTTCACTTATCCTTTCCTTCTGAGCACATTCAGTTGCTGCAGCGTAAAGAAAGGAGAGCAAATTGAGCCTTAAATCTAAACATGTGACATCAGAAGACAAAATGGCAGCGCAGACAGGCCCCGGACCACCCACAGGCACGGCGGCTTCCCTCTAACTGAATATGGACTGAATTAGACGCTGCCTCAAACCGTTACCCCAGAGCTTTTATTAACCACACTAGAACCAAATGCATCTGCGGCCTGTTTTTGACTTCTCTTTTTGACTCCATCTAGTGTGTGTTTTCAATATTGAGGAAGTGGTGTGTTCGGACTAAAGGCTTAAAAACGGAGGGCAAATAACATGCCGTGCGCATTAAGATACACAGAGTGCAAGACAAAGTTTGTCTTGTTTGGGGTGTAGCGTGTGATGCATGAGTGTTTTTTTGTACATGCACCGCAGCCCTGAATGTTCACAGAAAGCAAATGTTGCTTATTAGAGAGCCTGAATGTTAAATGGAGAATATACTAAGAAGCTGAGAGGGTAAACTCTGAGCAGGTAATCGTGTCACCTGTCCTCCCCAGGCTCTGACCCTTCACCTGGATACGGATACAGCAAATTTTGATATCGAACCGATACCAAGTACATACAGGGCCAGTATTGCTGATACCAATACCGATATTTTTAACCTATAAAGGTAGCTTATGTAGTGGTGAACAGTGTGTCATGACTTATGAGGTGAATCATCAACACATTTTAATGACCAGTAGTGTTTTTTACTTTGCCACAACAATTAGTTACCTAAAAAAAACAACAACACACCTTTCAGCTTTGTGTTGTGAAACTGGCTTTTTTTCGGAGACTTGGAAAGTAAATGGTCCTGTCTTTAAAGCACTTTGGGTCAGCTTATGTTGTTTAAATGTGGCTATATTTTTATTTCTAAAACAAAGTAATTTTACACAATTCAGCGGGCTAGAGTATAGTAACAAAGTATCCATACCAATACCAACATCGGTATCGATACTTGGATCCGTCCTCCGACCTCTAGCAGAAAGCATCTGAAGCTGCTATTTATTAATATCAAATGAAGACATTTATAGAGTGTGCACATATTTGATCCCCTTGTTAAAATATGGTTTTCCGAGCTGTGTGAGAGTTTCTGCGTGAACACAAGTAGGCAAATCTATCCCGCTCCTGTCTGCGTTTGCCGCGGACATCTGCACCACACAGACTCGGATCAAATCTGCTTCACATTTACAATCACATTTGCATGTAATTATATGCACCACAAATGTTTACTTACAAAGTTGCACAACACATGTGGATAAAAAAAAAAATTAATAAGATAAATGCAAACTCAGGAATATAGGCTCTTATGGGTAGACACACGCATGCTGCACAAATACACAAATGCACGCGCTAGCTGTAGTGGAAAATTACCAGACTGCCATGCACGGCTGTATGGTTATGGGAGCCACGGAGAGAGGGAATGGGCTATTTGTGGTGTCCTGCTGACTGGACCAAAGGAGAGCAGGCCAGAGCTGTGGTGAGGCTTGAAAGAGCAAAGGAGCGGGGTGTCATTAGACTCGAGGCCAGACACCTCCATTTAGTTTCTGTTCTGTATCTCTGTCGGTGTGCTGGAGAGCCACGCTGCAGGTGGTATCTGTGCTGGACACCCACTCTGCTCAGGAGCTGCACTTAACCTCAGATCACACAAGTGAAAAAGCAAAAATGTTCAAAAAAAATCATGAAAGAGCAGTAAGCGGGGGGGAGCTGTAGCTTCCAAAAATACTTGGCATTGCAGCGTGCTCAACATAACTAAAGTACTAAACTCACATTTAACTGGTGTTAGCTTTTTTTTATGCAGATAATTTTTGCAGGGATTGAACTTTTTAGGGGGGGCTTCTGAAGTGGGCCGTGCCACTGTATCAAAGAAGCTCGAATTATCACCTGATGGGTTTGTGGCGTTTTTGTTCCTGATTTGAGTCCGAGACCTTAGGGCAGAGCAGTGGTATCCAAGCTTTATCTGCAGTGCCCATGTGTTATAGATAAAACTATTTCCAACTCTCGAAACTCTTGACATAACTAAAGAAATAGCAGTCGGATTTCTTTTGCGTGGGTGCGTGCTTGGCCAAATCATCTGATTGTCACAGAAGGGAAACATGTAACCACGATATAGCCAAAACTACATTGCCCATGAGCCAGGATCCCACGAGACTGGTCCCCGCTCCATCAGATCCCAGGTTTGGGATCTGTGTGGGGCTTTAATGTGAGTTATGTGCCAAGCCAAATGGGCTTGGACGTCTCTGTGGGAAAAGTGAGTTTGATGATTTCAGAGGCATTTCTGAAGCTAATCCAGATATACAATATTCATAACCGACTTTTATTCCAAGTATATAGCACACTTTCATTATTTGAGTTGATGCTCTTGATCCTGAAATCTCCCCTCTCCTCAGATAACAAATGAGCGGCAACAAAAGCAGCAATCCTGCGACAGCGGTATTGATTTTAATCACTGTGGTCGCTGCAACTGTTGTGCTGCTTGGCCTCCTTTTATGAGCAGCCATAAAACAACAGTGAGGAGATGGCCTGGATGCTTTCCATGTATTACAATCAGAATTTATAAATTGCCCCATTACCCACCTTTCCACTGGTTACTCTTGGAACATTAGCAATTATTTTCACATGGGGTCACACTCATAAAACCAATAATCTAGTGATTTAAAGCCCTGGTAGAGGAGCTGGGCCGCAAGCTTTCTGGGGAAAGAGGCCTTTGGCTTTTAGAAATTGATTTGAGGCTGCTGTTAGACGGGCTTTGCAAGGACAAATTGCTTCTGGGTTTTTCTAAGGAGAGAGATTGAAGGAGATAGAGAGACTGACATTGAGAAAGAGGAGAAGGAGATCATCCCAGTTCAAGTGTGGGTGTCTGGTTAAGAGGAGCAGGTAAGCCTGAGCTGCTGTGTTGTGTGCATTTAAGTCGCTTGGTGTTGCTTTCTTTTTGAATAATCTTTCAGTGCATCAAACAAGTTTCATAAATCTGCGCCTTCACTGTGCGCTGTCCTACTTACTTGCACCACTTTCTTTGTGGACCCGAGTACGTGTGCGGTTTTATAGACAAACTGAGTGTCAGTGGATGAATGTGGGGCTGGGAAACACTGAGGCGGGCTGTGGCTTGCCACTCTGTTTGTGCTTATGGAGATGGATGGCTGCAGGAGGTGGTGGGAGGTGAGAGAGGCCTCTGGCTGCATGGCAAAACTCCTGATGACTGCCCACCCACCAATCATCCTATTACTCCTCTCCGGGGAATGAAAGAGAATGAAAGAGCGAGGCATGGCAGGGGGAAGAGAGAAAGAAATGATTCAGGTCTCAGGGTGAAAGTGATGGAGAGAGCTCATTGAGTAGATGGTCTGTAGGAAATTGACATGGGGGGGAAAAAGAAGGAACGGGAAGAGTGTGAATTCACAGATGGCAAAGTAGTGCAGGTATAAATGAAGCCTAAGTAAAAGGATGTAGAGAGGCAGCAGTGGAAGAAGTATTTGGATAAGTAAATAATTAGTAGTACAGCATAATGTCTGGATACTGTACCATGTTTTAGGGTAATAGGACATCACACATATATTGCTGTTTAAAGTAAGTGTGGGCTTTATCCTCCTCTAAATGTGTCTATTAATAGCCATAATGAAAATAACAAAATTATAATAATTATAATAATAATGGTGACCAGTCATGTCAGTATGGCTTACTAATTCCACGCAATCTGCCATGTATATTATTCTTTCTCTTTGGTTTTTACTCTTTTACAGTTTTTAACAAGTTTAGAGTGCTGCTGCGACTTTAAGGTAGACCGGCTGGTTTGCTGGTAGCTTTTACAATTTGAAACAACTTTGCATCGATGATGGGAGACACAAAGACACACAGGTCCACGGACTGGGCCTTCTTTCCTTTTTTAAAGGCAGTGAGGACGCTACAACATTTGGATAGCTGCTACATGGAAACTAGGGGTATTTGTAAAAACTTTATGATTACCTTAACTATCCCCGTTGGCCTTTACAGTGGCTGTGGCTACTTCCTGGTTACACACAGGAGTGAAAGTTTTTCGCTTCCTCCAAAAACAGGACCTACATCACATACACAGGTTCCTTTAAGGGAAGGGATTAGCTGGCGAGGAGTATCACATCCCCTCAGATTTCAGCCCCCCCCCATCAGTTATCTACAAGTGCAGGGTAGGAAATGACTCAAGGAATGAAGTCTAATCAGGGATCTTCAGCTAATGCTTTCAGGGGTAGTGCTATTTAATAACACCTCTGTATTATGAGCATCGTTGTAATGTTGGAACAGAATGTGTTTGAGCTAATTATACCTTTTTCATATTCTGCAGAACAATGTAAACATTATGCATTATTATATTTTTCATTTATGTGTCTGCAAAGATTCTAATCTGACATCTAATTGCAGATGTCAGTTTGAAGTGGTGCAATAGAACTTCACTAAATACTGAAGTACACAAAATACAGTAATTGTACCTAAGATAAGTACAATTAGTAAGATAAGAACTTAAGACATTCCATTTTTGGAGGAAGGGAAGAAAAAGAAAGACACACTTGGACAGACTTCTCTGATCCACCAGGGCGACCAGAGCAAACTCATTTACACTGAGTGACAGCACTGTGTGACAGGCAGGGCACATGGGAGACTACACACACACACACACACACACAGAAACTCACCCCACATTTGGGGGTCATTCTCGACTAGTTATACACCACTGCCTGCTTTTTGCGTTCCTTCCACATGTTTCTATCTATGTACAGTTTACGTGTTCATATTAAAGATGTGAGTAATCATCTTGTCATTAGATTAATATGAACCTTCTACATTAGGTCTTGACTTAGTGTTGTCTAAGTCAGCGTTTGGCCCGAGGGGCCTGGTGGTTGCGCTCTGAAGTTTTCTATATGGGCTCCTTTTTTATAGAGAGCGAAGCAGTCGGGTGATGCATCATGCATTTTCCTTGAACTACAGCATAACCCAAAACTGCCACTCACTCAAGCCTGAGGAGAGTCGAGTCTTTTTCTGGTCCATGAAAGACACGGGACGATCTCCTGCTGGTGGTTATTTAAAGATAACTATTCTATTTTTGAAACTCGGGGTCTGAAACTAAGAAGAAGTCTCTCAGTTGTGGGGACTCAACGATCGCAGGACTTTCTTTTTCTTTCTTAATTTGCCTTTAAGTGTGGGGAACGTTCACAAAACCATACACAGAAGACACACATTCTCATTAAAATACGTAATGTGCGTGCACAGATGGATACATGAGAAATTAAGACACACCAGGAAGCACACATAAGCAAACAGTTATATGTACGCAAAGATCTCCACAGATATACATACACACACATTCACATGCACACAGTGTGGTCCAGCCCTTGGCTCCTAAGTCTGTAATGAAGCCTCAGTGAAGGTCTACCAAGGAGGCTGGAGCAGTCAGCCAAGTCGGCCTGCGGTCTCATTCAGACAACCACCTCGCCTTCGCCAGCTACCCAAGCCTCAGTCACTGGGTGGGATGGTCAGGAGATCTAATCCAGCAAAGCGGAGGTTGGAGGTTTGAGGAGGACTGCGCTAGATGTGGTTAGTGTGGGACACCAAGTAGGGCCGTCACTTATTTGGTGCCACAAAAGGGCAAAGGCGGCCTTTCCTGTTCTTTCACGCTGGTCTCCTGGCTTGCTGATGAGTGGAGCTCGCCACAAACAAGACAAATAAAAAAAAAGCCAAGAGTCCAAGACGAAAACTTCATGAATACCATGTTTCCAGAAAAACAAACACTCCTAAATTGTTTCAAAGTGGAGCTTGGACTATTAACATACGTGAATTCCTCTCACTTTCCATTGGCACGGCACACTTCTTTGCAAATATACAAACACACACAGACTTGCTTAACCACTGCGGCTTCCTCCATACACACAATACACCCACCACAATGACCTGGCGAGGCCTACACTGAGCCGGAGCATATATTTACTCCACAGCAATTTACCCTTGGGCTTTGACAGCTCATCGTTTATGCCACTGTGGCGTTGCAGGGGCACCACTCCCTGTCTGCCTGTCCATCTGTCGCTCTGTCCATCTGCCTGTCAGAGTGGCAGACCGGCGACCGAACGATGATCCTGGATCACAGCCTGAAACGGAGTCAGAGGCGTTGTGAGGTCACAGGAGAAGCTGGGATATATTCATGCTGCTCTCTGGCAAAAGCAGTTTCGAATGTTTTAACAAAAACCCTACGAAGCACAGCTGTCGCTAATGGTTGATTGAAGTTCATTATAAACATGCTGCTCTTTTCTTAATGGACTTTTTAGCTTACATTAGCTGCGTCACTCTGGATATTAGTGTTGATCTGTCAGTGGGTTGCTCGACTGGTGCAAAGCTTTGACCCAGACAAAATTATCTGAGTAACTATTAACTCAATTGCCATGCATTTGTTTGTACAGACATTAATGGTCCCCAGAGGAGAAAACCTACTGACTTTGGCATTTTTCTGTCTTATTTTGCGTCTACAGTGAATTATCTCAATGACTACTGGTTGAATTGTAATGAAATGTGGTACAGCACTTCATTTCCCTCTGGGGAAGAATTAATTGCGACTTTTCATAGCAGCATAATAAATTAAAAGAATTAATTGGTACATTTTTTTCACTTTGTGCAGTTATGACATCCTCATCAGCCTTTGCTGTTTTTTGAGTTAGTGTGCTAAAATGCTAAAGTGAGGTGATAAATATGCTGATACGCTACACCCGATATACATCAGCACGTTAGCATCGTCACTGTGACCATGCAAAACAAGTCTCTAAGCAGTTAGTGCAACAGTTGCCACACAGTTTAAGGACATATCATGAAATTTTTATCTAAATAACTCATGAACGTATAAAAATTCATGTTAATGAACATGTCATTTGTCATTATTAGGAGAGAATATTTCGAAACCCACACGAAGCAGTAGGGTTTTTTTTTTACTCATTCTTTGTCATTACTTATTCTTGACTTTTGTTGTTTTCATTTTTTTGGTTTGGTTTAGCCAAGAATAAAACTGCTCTGTTGGTGTTAGGCACCAAAACCACCTCATCATGTCGTACCGCATTATATTTTAAAATATAGTGATTCCCACTCATTTTAGTTTTGTCTGTTTCCTTCTTTCAATATAAATGGGGGAGGGGGTTGGGTGGGGGGGATTAAGAGGAAGTTTTAAAAATAAAAATTAGAAGAATGTTGGTTCATGCAAATGTTTATTTTCTGTGCTTCTGGTGACGAGACACCACATTTCTTGGTGATATAGGCTCTTGATGTGGGTAGACTTTTCTTAGCTTAAATTTGGGTCTTTAAGAGAACCATAGCACAACCATAGGCACAACTAATTGTGTTATCCTGCTAAATTAACGATGTCTATTAACTATAGGTGGGACTGGTAACACTTTATTAGCCTATAGCTGCTACCCATTACCTTGATGATAACTTAACAGATGGCTAATGCGAGTAATTGCTAATATTTAAGTGGCTAACGTATCCAGGTTAATGTTCATGAAAACTGTTTAACAGTTGAATTTTGTTGAATCTGCAGCTTTACTGACCTTCTTCATAAAGACTGGGCTGTCAGTCTTTAAGATGCTTCAGCAAATTTGTTATGCTACTGTTCAGCTGCTAGTTACGGGAGGGGCCTGTGCCTGCCTGTCTAGGTGCTGTGTTGAGTTGTGTGTCAGCTAGAGGAGGCGAAGAAGGTCCCTTTAGTATTAATAATGGAGCAAATGAGTATCTAATCACCTAATAGTATTTAGTACCTGAGAATCTTTTTTTTCCCACAACAATACTGTATATACATGCTGTCTGCAGTAACAACAGAACTAAAAAATAAACAAAGGTTTGCTGCATTTTCAGAATATTTGCATCTAAAGGTTTGATGACATTCCTGCTTTGAACTGCTGCAAGTACTTTTCTTCATACTTCAAAGCTCAATACATGAGGCCCTGTCGTGCTGACTGTCACGAAGAAAAATGAGAATTGTATCATTGTAAACAAACAAATGAATTGCATTTTGTGAATGTTTTACCATTTCTTGTGAGCCCACTGAACTACTGGCAAGTATTATTTTTCTAGTATGCAATTTGATGTCTACAGTATCCAGCACTTCTGACATATCGACATATCCACTTTTTGCGCTTTGAATTTTCCTCAAGAATAATGTAGTATTTACATTTTTCAGAATATTTCACAAAAACGTGACCTTTTGGTTTTACAGAGAGACACATGACCCTAAAAGCTCATACCCAAAACGTCTGACTTCAGAAGCTTGAATAATATGATGTTGTCAACGAGTTTGCAATATTTCCTTCTCTTATTCCTTCTTCTTTTGTGAGCCGCAGTTTTAAATTCATCATCTGTACCGCTACATTGTAGGTTGATGTAACAACAGCATTGAACATGCCTGAATGTCTTATTGAAGTAATTAGGCTGCCTTAACCTTTAATCTCACTAAATTCCTCCACCTCACTAGATGAAACGCCCCTGGCCTCGCTCAAAATTGTCAATTACGCCTGTCAGATGGAGAATGGTAACCAAGCCAATTTCCTCTCTCCCTCTCTTTCTTCTCCTGAATTACTTTGTCTTTCTTTTCACTCTGATGTTGTTCTGCCCTCTTTTCATTCTCTCGCTGCTAGAGCCGAAACGGCATAGAAGGCTGCTGCTTTTGTGTGACTATAATTGCACATTTCATAATGACACTAAGCAGACATAGACACAGATAAAGAGAGACGGATAAGAGGGAGAGCTGCAGAGCGGGAGATTGTGTCCCCAGAGTACCCTGTGTTTCCAGCTTAATTGATGACAACCACAAGTGAAGTTTGGAACCTCTGAGCTTCTTTCTGTCAACATTTCAAGGAAGTGAGTGAGCACGGACTCCATTGTATTGGAATGATGTTAAAGTAGAAGCTATATTTTGTCCCAATCCCTGCAGTTGTGGGGCTAGAATGTTTTCCGCATAGCAATCTGCGAGAAGCTAATTTAAAGACGCCCGTTTCACATAGTAAACAAGGCATTTACAGCCTGTGTGGTAGCATTCAACAAGTTGATCCCAGTGCCAGTTACAGTGCTTAAGATTTAAAGGCGGCACATTACGACGGTATAATCACACAACAGGTACCCAGTCTTTCATATGGTCAGAAGTGGAGGGTAAAGTGCATAGCGACAGCAAGTGCTCCCAGCTATGAATTAAAAAGGGAGGGGAAAAATGAGTCCTCTTTGACTGCATGTTGCTTCTCTCTTTCTCCCTCTCTCTCTCTCTCTGGGATCTGGCAAGCCAAGCCCGATGTTAAGTGGCTTCTTGAGTTTATCCAGTGAGGTCAGAGGGAAAATAAAAACATCACGCGAGAGCTACAATTACAGCCCTCGAACATGACAAGCGTCTGTTTTTGTGCTTTTGACTAAGGGCCCACTTTTAATGGTTGGTTCTGACTGCAAGATAAACAAACAGTCAAAGGGTTAGCACAACCCCCGTCTACAGGCGCTAGCCAACCCCAGCCAGCGAGAGAGCCAGAGAAGCTAAACTCTGCCGCAGTGCTAGGCAGCAACAGCAGAAGCAGCAGTGGTTTTGGCGGCAGGGTAAATTACAGCATGGAGCAAAGCTGTGGTTTGTATACAGCATACTAACACACTCACTCGCTTTTCCTTTCACTCTTTCTCTGTCTCACACACGCTCAGAGCCGCTCTGCTCCTCAGTCCCCTCTGAGTCTTTTACACAACCCTTCAGATTAGACGCACTAATGCACGCGCACACACGCATGGAGTCACTTGGGTGGGCTCTTCCCACAGGTGTCTCCAAAGCAAGGCCGGCAATCAACATTGCCTCTGGCAAGACATCCAGCCTACAACCCTACTGATCTCATCAAGAGACCAGTAATCTCCTAAATTAGTGGTTCCAAATCCAGTGGGAAACTCTAAGCTAATGGGATCTCATTATACGGAGAATAAAAAGAATCCCATCAGGTGACATTTACATGTTGCATCATTCTGTATTCTCATCCAGGCAGGCCCGAGGGACTAATCAGAGATCAGTTCAGCTAAGATTCCTCTTAGACCGACACCCCATTTGGAACAATGAGATAAACTATGGCAAATGTTGTTTGTAGGTTTACGGCAGTGTCATTACAGCTCAAGTTCTAGGTGATCACATTGTGAAAAACAGACTGGTGCACTCAGTGCTCGCCCAGGCCAGCTCTGTTTATTAGTGGAGGTGGTTAATGTGCACATTATGCTAAAATAATCTTCTGTGGGTTTTACAATAACAAACTGATTCATTTCATTCCACAAAATGTTTTCTTAGGACACACTTTAGCATGTTTAAACCATTGCTTTTCTCGAATAGGATCAAATATGCCAACCAACATTGACGGTGATCTGCTTGAGAAGCTGTGCTGCTTCAGCTTGCTGTAGGCAGCAGGATGGAGGGTGACTGGAAGGAAGCTTGTAAAAGTGTGAAAAACAGAGCTACGCTAAGAAAAAACCCTGGTTGCTTGTCACGAGCTTCAGCCACTCTTGCATTTACCGTGTTATTATAATCGCATTACCTTAATCATAATGCGCGATACAGCGTTTTTCCATTCACATACTTGGTTTAGTACATGTAGTACACTATACATACTATCTACCTACTAGTGGAAGTGAATAAATTTTGACAGGGTCAGATTAAACATTTACTGGAAGTAGCGTTTACAGTGTTGTTTTTCCTAATTTTTGAAAAATTTAAACTCTTTTTAAAATAATAGGTGAAGTTCAATTTGATCTAACAAAACAGAACACAACTGAAAAGATCATTTTAACGTTGCTCCGGTCTTTTCGACAGTAGCTAGAATTATCTTTGAAGTACAAAATCACTGCATTCAAAAGTGACACTAAGTAGTGTTATATTACAAATGTGGTAGTGGGCTCTGTTGCAGACTAAGGCTGAAGACATCAGCTGTCACCCAACCTGATCTTATTGAGAGAACTCAGTCTTCCCCTTGCCTGTTGACGGTGATATTAGATCACAGACAGAACTACACAGAGTGGTATTTCTCTCTCCAGAGTGATTCATGCCACTGACAACTGAGTCGTTTTGTTGTGTAGGTAAGGTTAAGTTACAATACAGCTGAAAAATTCAGAAAATTAGAAGCCTGCTGAGAGCATCGATCGTGTCTCACAACCTGTACTCCATAATCCACAATTAACGCGTGTTCCTTTAACGGTAACATTACATTATTACAACCTTACATTGTTGAGTAGCAGGGCAGTGCCCAACTTGAAGAACATACAAAGAATTAATTTAGAAGTGTGTCTGATGGAAGTGAAAATGGCTAACCCACGGTGTACTGAGGAAACGCTGCAGTTTGAGCTTCTCCTCCCCTGTGCCTCATTGACTTTGAATGTGTAAACAAACTTGTCTTTGAACACGCTTTCTCGGTCTTTGTGCTGTGTTAACACCTGCTGCTGAGTTCCTGTAACAGATGCATCCATACTTTAGGGTCACTGTGCACACTCCTGCACAGTGTTGTTAGCACACAGCTACATATGCACAGGCATGCTGTATATTCACACACACACACACACACACACACAAAGTCACCGCAATTAACCGTGTGTTATTGTGTACATGTGCACACAGCAAAAACACAGATACACACAAGTAAGCACTGGCAGAAACACACCCAAACACCCACACACCTGCTGCTTATCCTCCTCCACAGCCCCTTGTGTTAATGGATGGGAGTCTAATTACTACTCGCACACTAGGACTACTTTCTCCACACTTGTCTCCCAGGACATGTGTGCATGTTGGTGTGTGTATGTGTGCACGAGTGTGTCTGAGAGAGCGGTGGGGTTAGCTGCTGTCAGCACGGAGCTCTCACACACACTGCTCATTAGCAGACTTTCTCTCTTCTTCTCATTTCACGCAGAAACACTCTAGACTTCATACAAAACCCTGTTAAACATGGCGCAGTGCTCAGCTGAGCATCAAAACACGTAGTAGCAGCTTGGCTTTGCGTACACATTTTTATTTTAAGATGCAGTTTATTTCCTCTCTCCCCTTCTGCCTTATTCTCTCACAGAGATAGCTGGAGAAAAGAGGCAGAAAGAGATGATTGGTGTGCCTAAAGCAAGACACAAAACCAGACAGACACTTCCTCATTCAACCACCACAGCACTGGTTAAAAATAACGACAAGGAACTGTGAGCTGCTGACTCCCTCTCTCACGGTACTAATGCACACATCTGCATGTGCACACACACACACACACAGCGCTGGTGGTGGCTGAGGTATTCTGAGTCTGTGTTTTGACATGGTCTCGTCTGTGACGCAGTCTGTGTTGTACCATAAACTGTCTCTGTACTAGAGTGACCTCCCCCACCACTTCCTCTGTGCCTCTGTGTGTTTCATCTCCCCTGTGGCTTTCAGACTCGAGGTCTAAGTGGAGCACGGAGAGCAGATAGGTCTTCAGAGGAAAGACTGCTATTGAGAACGTCTGTTCTCAATAGCAGTCTCACAAAAACAAAGGCCACCTGGCTCCTAGCAGCAGGACGGCGTCACAGTCGGTGCAAAAGATTCCGAAGCGAGACGCACCAGAAAAAAAGTTCAAAGACTTAAAATAATTAAGACTTTTTAATTCACAACAGATTAGAATTTGCAGCTTTTTAGTATGTTACCAAATTTGTGTTCAAATAGTGGTTTAAGTCTCAAGTCCACGTGGTCATATGACATAAGGGTTCACTTAGGTCACAGGTTGCAGGCATTGGTTGGTGGTGGTTACTTTTATGGGTTGCAGGTAAGACAGATGTATGTACTGGGAGGGATTCTCTTCTCCTCTGCAGGCTCTCGTGCAGGTAAGGTCTGTTGAAATCCACAGGTGATTTCTTTGTGAGCTAGAGAGGGTCAGGCAGGTTTCTTCAGAAGCAAGGACAGAATCTTCAGTGAAGGAGAATAGGTCAGGCGAATACAGAGCTTGGGTCAGCAGGTTAGCTGGTAAACTAAGAGGCCTAACTTACTCTACCGCACCAAGCAGCTTAACAGTCCAGTGAGGAATGGAGAGAAGAATCACACTGCCGGAGATGGTAGCAGAGAATCAGGTGTACCGGTGGAAACTGGGCCGGCCACACCCATTTGTGGGAGGGGTACGCAGAGTTCATACTCTGCACATGTGCACATGATGGAGAGAGTAGAGATAGAGGTAGAGGTTAAGAAGGTCAGGGGTGACCATGACAGACAGAACTCTGTATATCCTCTGTGCTACGTTGCCAAGCACATGCTAATAAAAAGGTCCACACTGGAGGCCTAATTATCCTTTCAGCTAATGCAGTTCTAATCAATTATGAATACTGAGAAACTCTTATGTTTATATTTTTGGTAAATGGGTATGACCTGTGTTTTCAGTCTGGCACGCCGCATGGTGATGGACGCATTAATGCAACTCCTATTAATAACTGTTGTAATAGCAGGCTTGACTCCAACTGATCCTGCTAAAAATAATAGTTATTATTATATCAACTTCACTTTCAAATGCTCACATTTTGCAGCTTAATGACCGCCCACTTCAAATGAGATTCTGTCAGAACTATTTTTCTCATCCTCCACGGTCGTTAGCGTTTTTTTTGTGTGTTTTTTTTACACCTGTACCTTTTCTCTTTATTTCTGTGTGAAATACCCAATGAGTCATGTCTTCTAGAAAATAAGAGTTAATTTCATGTACATAATCGACTTACGCCGCATCACTAAAACTTATATTTAGTGCTTTCAATTCACTGCTGTAGAGGAGACAGTTGTGGCAAACAGCAGCAGGTTTACACTAAAGATGGCTTTGTAAATTCAGTGTTGGCCAAAAACGTCCCAATCAGAGTTTTTGAATTCTCCATGTACCATTTATATACTGTAGGTTGGTCGGCGGTGCAACTTTGGGTAGTGACTGAAGGAATGAGAATAGTGTTAGGAAGCGGTGGGAATTTGCTTTCTCTTAGGGTGAAGAGTGCAGTCATTTGAGAGGTGCTCAGAGTAGAGCCGCTTCTCCTCCACATTGAGAGGAGCCAGTCGAGGTGGTTCAGGCATGTCTCCTGGATGCTTACTGGGTGAGGTGTTCTGGGGGTGTCCTACTGGGAAGAGGCCCTGGTGTATACCAGGTGTCTTTTGGTGTAGACCACCCAAAAGATTATGTGTCTCTTGGTGTTCTCCCAGGTAAGCTGGAGAAGGTGTTTGGGGAGAGGAAGGTCTGAGTGTCTCTGCTTAGATTCCTGCCCCATGACTTGGGCCAAGAAAAGCGAAAGAAGATTGATGGATGGTACTAGCCAGTTGAGGTGGTTTAGAGATCTGACAAGGATGCCTCCTGGGTTTTCATTTAGTCCACTTAGTCCGAGTACAGAATAATCAGCCATTTTTGCACAGGCAGCAGTCAAGTTTTCAGCTTTAACTATTTATGGTGTAAATGTTGCTCTCCCACTGGTTACAGGATAATGACACATCTGGATTGGCTCCCTATAAGCCTCGCTTTCACTATGCCACTCTGTCTGCCACTGAGTACCAAATCTCCCTGAAAAAGAAGGCTGGTTGTGCAACCAAGACAGGAAGATGACAGCGCTTTTGTTTTCCCTGGTAGCTACTGGTAGTTGGGATGGCGGATGAAACAATGGAAATAACTGTGGGAAGCAGGAAAAGAAAAAGAGTCCGAGGAAGCAAGGAAGGCAAGGAGGAGGAACGATAAAATCCAACCTCAGACAGGCATTCAGTCAATAAAGAGAGCTCTCAAAACTATTCCAACACTGGATTTGATTAGATCACTAACTTAGCCTGTTTATTACTGTAGTACTGATTGTTCTTATATGGGATGCCATCCAGTCTTTGGGACAGAGGCAGAAAGAGTGCCACTTTAATAATGATAACATGGTATTCTTGTGTTTGTAGAAGTTTGTTGACGGGACGAAACATTTAATGAAATTTGAACCACAGATCGCAGCTTTAAGTACTCCATATTCATAGCTTTTCTGAATAACTCTTCCTTTACTGCATCCTTTCTGCTGTCTCATACACAGAGCTGCAGCTTTACAGCGTCCTCAAAAAGCCTAGCATAGCTTTAGCATCTCTTAAGGATCCCTCAAGTGAACAAAAAGCTGCCAAAGTCGCAACCTCTGAATGAGTCGGTGGTACAAAACGCAGCAGTGGCGCTCCACAGATAAAGAATAAAACACAGGGATTGAGTCTTACAGACGGCTGTGCCAGCAGAGTATAGATTCATCTCTGTCTGACTGACCTCATCAGCTACTCGCTGTTGATCGGCGATGCAGAAGGAGGGGCAGACGGAGGGTGGGCAGAGACCAGCACCCGAGTGGACCCCCGGACCGCTCGATTGCTCAGCCAACTCGAAAATGTGTTCTCAGATCTTTGCCTGACATGTTGTCCTCCGGGGTTAGGCCTCTGCGTTTGTGCGTTTGGTGTGTTCGTGTGTGTGTGTGTGCATCAGAGAAGAGAGGAAGCTGTGTTTGGCAGGGATTCACACTGATAATCCTTGACTGCTCTGTGATCGTGTGTGTGTGTCTGTGGTTTAAAGGGCACAGAGGTTTGTTTGTATAAAGCAGAGCAATTTGGCAGTTTTACACAGGCCTGCTGCAGACATGAGCTATCACATTACAGGGTCACGTGACCATCATACCTCACATCATAGGTACTTTCATATTTATACACAAGTAAGACATTTAAAGCATGCTTAGCTCATGTTCACATGTGAAAATCTGACCACTTTAATTGGTGATGACAGAAATAGAAACCATGTGATTACACTTATGTGCTTAAATAAGTGTGTGTGAAAGGTAGAAAATAGCTCAGGTGTGTGTGTGTGTTTCATGTCAGCGTGGAGGCAGTGAAAGCATGATGCCTCCCTTGGCCTGTTTCCAGCTGGAACACTGTGTCAGATTGAGCGACCTTCGGCTGACAGGCCCAGGAGTTCACTGGACCGTGCATGTGTACGGCAGAATCTGAGATTGTACAGTCATGCATGTGTGCGATTGTGTGTTGTGAATATGGGTGAATGCACGCATGTGTGATTCTGCCTGTGTGTTTGTGTGTCACACATCCAATGTGTGTGCATGTGTGCATGAGTCTCCCAAGGTAGCAATCCATCTTGACAGTCTGTGTAGCCCCATCACATCACTGTCACGCCACTCTCTCACTCGGACAAGTGATGGAAGGAGTCCAGAGGGAGAGCGAGAGGGAGGGAGAGATGGAGTGAATGACGGAGACGGACGACAGATCACATTGGACTCATCGGGAAAAAGTGCTGTGACACACAAACACTCCTCTGCGCAGAGAGAGAGGAGGGCGGCGCGTGCCCGTCAAGGCGAAACAAAACAAAAGCGAGTCAGCCTCCATCTCATCCGTGGATATTGGCTTAATTGGAAGCCTCCGCTGATTGGATTTCCTCAGAGGCAAGTGGCATGCAGCTTCAATTTCCACGGGTTTCAGCGGTGAGGAAAGATGAACTTGTGTATCGAAGTGATGACAGCGCTCTCCCCCCCCCCCCCCCTTTTTTTTTTTTTTCTACCAAAAAAG
>VUQG01011118.1:4082-14604 GCA_015106755.1 Etia nguti | reverse complement strand
TCTGTTCAAAAACAAACAAACAAAACAGTAGAAGATGAACAGTGCATTTTTTAATTGACTGATTAATTTATTTATTATACTGTATGGAATATGGTAATAACCATAAAACACACACATAAATATATATATATATATATATATATATATATATATATATATATATATATGTTTATGTGTGTGTGTGTGTGTATATATATATGTACACATATACACATATATATATATACATACACACACATATACATATATATATATATGTTTATGTGTGTGTGTGTGTGTGTGTGTGTGTGTATATATATATATGTGTATATATGTACACATATACACATATATATATACATACACATACATATACATATTAATGCTTTCCCATATTTTTCCTGGAATGGAAACACACAAAAACACAAATACTCTCTCTCTCTCCCTCTCGCGCACACACACACACACACACACACACACACACCACCCGTTGGAGGGGGGAACACCAGACCAGCTGCACAGCTGGGAGATCCGCCCACTCTTTACTTCATCATCTGCTTCAGTGGTTCACAGGATGCAAACACACATTCACACACAGCAAAGCAGCTCTGTCACCTCTCTGCAGCTCATAGCTGTGCGTCATTATCGTGGCTGTATTTACCCAGAGTGCAGCACGACGGCGAGGCGACACGAGGACACAAAAGGGACCCAAAATCAACAAAACACGACATCTTGTCACTTCTAACGCTATTTCTCTGCACGATCGACCAGGAAGAGTTGACTTTGACCACAAATACCAAACTGTACCAACATCAGCTGTTACCATTTCACAATGCAGCATCTCCACAAACAGATGACCTTTGTGAAATAAAAGCTGGCACCGGGAGGCATGAATGGAAATTTCCACACATGACGACAATATTTAACCATCACTGAAAACGATTCATGGGCCACGTCTGACAGAAACCTAAGCAAAATCTCAGAGCTTCCTCTGAAAGTGTGTCACTTTACTGACTTTGATATACATTAGGAGGAAGTAGTTCTCTCAGTGACAGTGGTAAATATCTGTGGGCTGCTGAAACGCTTCAAAAACGGTGGGTATGCAAATAACGTGAGGCCAAACCTATCGTGTCACGACCTTAAAACCTTCTAATAATCATCGAGTTGTGTTAAAAAAACGTTTTTTGCTCATTTTTGAAATGGGCCAAGCTCTGGAGCTAAAAATGAAGCGAATGCCTTTAAAATCTCACACTTGACTGCATTTAAAATCACGTCTACAGCCTGGAACAAAGAAGGTGCCTGGTCTCTATGGACAGTTTATCTCCCACTTGAAGTCATTAAACTGGGCCTCCTGCTGGGTGTGCTCTTTTTTAATGGATTCTCTGCCTGATGTTACGACTTTGTGTGGTGCTAACCATCAAGAAAGTGGGTGGTGTCACCGTGACTACATCAGTCTTTTATACCGTCTGTGGTTTGCACCGGTGCCTGGTTCTGACCCATAACAGATCAGGAATCCATGTTTTTGGAGAGGTTCATTTATGAAATTCCAAGTACAGAAAAAAGCATGATGTATAAATCACACATTACCAGATCCAGAAAGCACCCACACCTGTCAGCAGCAGGTGAGTTTGGTGTTTACCTCACAAACAAATCAGACATCAATAACACTGACAGACATCTCGTGACCATCAGCGGATCAGAGCGCTTCACGTAAACGTATTCATCCTCAACAGACCAGTCATGAAAACGAGAGAGTGAAGTCTTCAGGGAAACTTAAGTGTTTTCTGCTGAAATATTTGACTCGTATGTAAACTCTATAATCTCACAACCATCAGTCCATCCTTCCATCATGTATGGAGGTACTGGTGTGGCAGTCTCTCCTCCAGTTCTTCTGTGGGAACCTGGTGTGTTTCTCCAGGGTCTCCTCTCAGCTGGACGCGACTCCAACTCCTCACCTCGGAGATGTCCACGTGGCCTCCTGATCATATATGTGGGTCTACTCTGAACTCCAATAAGGTGGAGCTCCGATACCCAACAGAGGATGCCCATTTCTTCTTCTACACACAGTCTCCTCGTTTCACTCACTACCCCCACCTGGAGGACAGAAAGTCTCCTGCTTCACTTTTCCCTCACTCGTTAACAACACCCAGAGATAACCGACCTCAACTTCCTTTGAAAGACTCACAATATCTGCACTTCAACAAAAAGAAAAAAAAAAAGCACGAATTCTTCATATTTGTCCTGCATGAGGTTAACAAGGCTTCATTACGTACTGAAAATAAACGATGCTGTTTGCGTGGAAGCAAACAGTGAAGTCAGAACATGTGAGATACTGTGTGTGATGGAGGTCGAGGATAGACAGATGGAAGCTGGAGGAGAGGTGGAGGTAATGGACCGGCCTTTATAACGGCCTGAGGGCAAAGGCGGCTCAGCTGACAGACGTCCCTGACAAGGTGAGACGCTGAAGCCTGAACATCCCGGCCTGAAACACCGACGTGTCTCGGGAGGGAGACGGCGGCTTATTGATCGTCCACTTACAAAGTGCTGCCTTCGACAAATTTACAGGTTTAAAGATGCGACATCTTATGAACTTCTTATAAACTTATGAGCTTAGATTTAAAAAAGCCTCACGAGAGGAGATATAAAAGACTACTTAGGGTGGGGAATTTGAACATGAACCCAGGCGTCACTATTTTTAAATCCACGAATGTTCTCAGTAAACTGATTATGGGAGGTGATTATATGGTAATGAGACTAGTTTTTCTCTGATTTTACTGTTTGAACCTGTAATTTCACAGCCCATGAAGAGTCCAATCAGGAGCAGAGAGGCTTTGTGTTTTGTGTTTTGGGAACGAGGAAACATGAAAACTGTGGTACGAATAGGGAAAAACTAAAATATCAGCTACTTCTGACTGCTAATTTCATTCTGGTGTTATTAACATATTCTAACATCTTTAACAGCCTAAAAAATATAAACAATAGAGATACACAACATGAAAAAGAGATTATTTGTTGCCATAGTTACGTGCTCTGCACGCTCACTATCGACGTGGAGACGTGGCCGGGGCGAACCACAACAAACACGACCGCCGAGGTTTGGTGCCATTATTTCAGATGCGATCAGCAGACAGGAATGTCGTCGGACGACTATCTGCAGCGCGGTGACCTTATTACTGAGGCGTAGTGTTTTTAGGCTGAATAATGGTGCATAGTTGGAATACAAACACTGCTGATGTTTGAAGTTCCATGTAAGCGTGTAAAACTGGTTTAACTGGTGCGCGTGAACGTGATACAGTTACTGTCACGGTTTTTTTATCCAAGTGTGTCCTTCGTCTGTTTGAAGACAAACCTTTAAATTTGGAAGAGTAAACTGGCTGTCCTGTAGGACATTTATCAGAGGAGAGGAACACCAAGTCTGTGTCTCCTCTACAAGACAAAATCTCACCGATTATGGAAATATTTCAACCAAAATGGTTCTGATCAGGGTATTTGGCTTTTTTAAAATGTTTTAAGACTGAAAATAGTTGTTGTCGTCCCACACACTGGCATCATTTCTACTTTAAAATGAAAACATTTGATGAATGAATCCCTTTAATCTGCTCTTCATGTGTTTCACTTGGACTGATTTGAACCTTTATGACACTGAATCTTCTTTATTTTGTTTTACTTTATTGATGTTTTTGGACTTTTTGTGGTTTTAAAAGGATTTTACACATTTTTATTTCACAAAAAGAAGACAAACGAGCCACTCACAGCTCCAGGATCAGGATGACCTCGGCCTTGTTTTCAAAGACTTCGTGCAGCGCGATGACGTTCGGGTGCTGGATCTCTTTCAGGATGTTCACCTCGCGCTCGATGTCCTCCCGCGTCACCCCTCGTCGGCTCGACTTGCTGCGCCGTTTCTTGATGAATTTGCCGGCGAACTCCACACCTGTAGTCCTGTGTCGGCATCTTCTGACCACAGCAAACTGACCGCTGCAGACGGGAGGGAACACAGACAGCGCTCAGCAAACACTCTATAACAGCTTATTTCAGAGAGAGGATGAAGTCAGGGCTTTACAGAGGCCCAGTCTAAGATAAGTAATAGAGAAAAGGATTATTCTGAAGTGTGAATACAAAGCTACTGTAGCAGAGACCGAGGAAAGAACATATGGAGCAATATGATGACTCTAACTGAAAGGGCAGAGTAATCAGGCATTCGGGACAAACCTGGGAAAATGAAAAATACATAATAAAGATGTGTAACAGCGAGCTGAAAGGAACCTCGGCTGCTCAGTGACCTTAAAAACAGACTTTAGGCTGCATATATGCATCACTGTCAATATGGTAAACACAGACATCTGAGCCAAAGGGAGTGGGAGGGATTATGAGAAGAAAACTGGTGATCAGGAACAGCTTTAATTAATAAGTGCTGGATGAATCACGGCTGAAGCTGAAACTGAAATAGCAACGCAGAAATAAAGACAGCAGTGTGTATGCTCAGACTCAAGTCAGTGCAACACGGCAACAACCTCCACAGGTGCAGTCGGGTTATTTCTCATGGCCTTGGTCTCCTCTGATGCCCAAATACGATGCAGAATGCTCCCATATCTTTAATAAAAGAGAGTATTTGTGCACGGAGTGCAAAGGCACACCTTCCTCCACCTTCAGCAGCCCCTCGTAATCAGTTTAGGAACCGTGTGCAAAAAGCAGCACAGCTTTCAGAGTCAGCAACAAGAACATGAGCTCAGCATGACGTCCACAGAGCTGACAAACATCCAAACTTAGTCAAACTTTAAACTTTTACTCTCGTAAAGATCCTGGAAACCAGATGTGCACCTCCATAATAATGAACTGCATGTCCTCGTTGACGCGTGCGGCACAAATACTGTATGGAGTGTATCCATACTTGGCCGATTCAAATGAAAGATCTGTATGTTTTTTACCCATCACACATTAGAGACGTGTGGTTGCTGTTCTATTATGTTATGTGATAAATACACAGGCTGCTGAAGAAACCAGGAATAATATGGGATATTTATAACTCCTCTTATATAGAAAAAAAGCACATAAACAGACTATAAATCCACCCAGATGAACAACTACGGTTTTTAAAAAAAGAAGAAAAAAAACAGCAACTAGTGTTTGCGGTCTCAAACATTTCGATGATAAATCCATGGACGGTCACTCTAACCTGGGCCCTGAACGCAGCGCTCTGCAGTCAAAGGAGGCTCATTGGAGCATGCTCTGTGACGCTGAGGCTTCACAGTCAGCTTGTTATCGAAACACTGATGATGCTGTACAAACCAGTGTGTGACATCACAACGACTTCATCGACCTTTGGCGTGTATGTTTGTTTTCTGACATTGTGTAGTCGCCACATAACAAACAAGAAGCAAATTTTATCCTCTGGGAGAGGCTACAAACTGAAAGTGATATTCCTCCATCACCACATCTGCCCAGGTGTTTCCCCCCTCCAAGCCCATCTTCATTATTTGCTGTTGACAGGCTGCGGAAAAAACAATGCTGCTGTTCCCCGCACACATCCCGGTTCCTGAAGGGCGCACGTGAGCACTTCGCCCAGATGTGGCGAGCCTGCGTGACATTTTGCCGTGACAATTATTCCATGTATCAACAACACAGGAGCTGTTATGGAAATTGCACCATCGTGTTGCCACGTAGCGCTGTGGTTGATCAGACTGCTGACTCCTCTGCCACTCGACCAAAGCGGCGCCAGAAAAACCACTCGGGGAAGCAGGGACACTTGGCTGAGGGCTGTTCACGCCTCCTCACGGCCCCAGCAATCACGAAGCACTTAGTGTACCGAACACCCACAGAGGGAGGAAGAGTACAAGGAAGTAGGGGGTGAGAGAAAGAAGAGTGAACGAAAATGAGAGAGTGCCACATTCTGCTTCTTCTTCTTTTTTTCCACAGCAAGATTTTCACACAGACTTCCAACAGAGACGATAGCTGGCAAACGTCTTCTCTGCTCTGGCCAAAAAAATGGACAATAAAGTGAGAGTCATCTGACTCCCTCAGTCCTGCCAGCACCCGAGTGCACAGTTGTCAGGAATTAGTGCGGTAATTTAGCTCTCTGTGTCTCCTGCACATCCTTACTCCACAGTGTGACTGACCCAGTTTGTGTGAAAGCAGAATCAGAGTGTGAGACCGCCAGCTGCAGACGAGCTCGAAGGAATCCAGGCAGGATCCATGACCCCGATGTGACCTGTAACAGCCGCGGCTCTAAAGGGCCAATCGGCGGGACCTGAAGCCAAGTGGGAAAATAATTAGAGAAACAACAAAATGCATTTGATTTTGGAAGTTTGCTGCCAAAAAAAAGACATTGTTCAGAAGACTCCATACCCCCTCCCTGTCTCCGATTCTGTTTCACAAACAACGAGCAGCAGCAGAGCGGAGCTGCTTCTCGTGCTGGCAGATTACTGCTGCACTGGCTGCATGTGGCTCGTACGGCGATTGGCTTCGATCGCAGCCGGTTCTGTCTGCAGCCAAATCGACGGGCTCGTTTGGTGGTGCTTCTCATTCAGGAAGACTTCATCAAAGTTTATATCGATTCAAAGAAAAGCACCGAACAAATATCCTTCATGTCTATGAGTGAATTCAATCAATCCTGGTGATTCTGTCCAGTAAAGGCGAGCTCGATGCTGTCACCCCCGAGTCTCCAGACCTTTTTTATTTTTCATTTTTTTAATTTTACATTTATTTAACAGGAAGATCCCACTGAGATTTAAAACCTCTTTTTCAAAGGCGACCTGGTCAAAATAGGCAGCCGCGAGTATCTCACAATTAAACACAGGCAACAACAACACACACACAAAAAAAATAAAATTCAATTAAAATGACAGGAATCTAACTGAAACAGTTGCATGTTATGAACCTGGCCTCAAGGATTCTTAGTTAGCCTTATATATATATAACAGTATAAATGAAAGTTCCTCTGATTGGCCAAAGCAGGCCGTCCTACCTGGCAGTATAATTCACAGTGGTCAATCTGAAGCATGGTACACAGTATCAACCGCTCGAAGACATCGAGCAGAAGCATTCATATATACAATATCTCCATAATTCAAAAATGTTGCAGCAACAAGGCGCTTCTTCGCATTAAAAGAAAAACAACTGAAAATAAAAACTCAGTTTCTTCACAGTTGAGTGCAATAAAGGACTGCAGGTAGAATTCAGGTCAAAGTAATGATAAAGAAGGGTAAGTTAACCTGAGCATGGACGTGCAGATATCACCAAAGAACAACAAAGTTCAAAACTTACAAAAATAATCCTAGCACCAAGCATGTATGGATCCATATTTGGATCAGCTTTTGGCTCATTCATTAATGAATTATTATTTCTAATAAATATTAATTGATTAAATGTTTATATTTTTTCATGCGAGTCAAAATTCAGCTCAGTGTTGTCTTACATGTGACAGATTCACCATCTCTTCTGTCAGTTTAAAGCATTTTTACATAGTGAAACAAACATTTTAAAAAACCACAGCTTCTGACCAGTGGACAAAGATTTCCTTAGAAACTGAACTCCACGTTTAAGAAGAGCGACGGCTCTTTAAGGAAGCGAACCGTCCTGCGACTGAGCCAGACACACGAAGCTGACAATGTGAAGAGGAAGAGAGAGCCGAGGACGAGGGCTTTCTCATGCTAATACCACTTCCACTCCCACTCAGCCTGACCTCACCCTATTGTTGTTTCCACCTCTGTGACTGAGGCCTCTGAGCAGAAAGAAAGACATCAGGATGTGATCACGTTCTTCCACAGTGACATATGGAAGTAAAGTGTTTCACACTTGGTGTGTGTACTGTAATAAGCGTCCGTGCACACACATCTCCATAATCCGTGTTCATACGACCGGTCACCTGTTACACACATGCACACGTGCACGGCTGGAACAAAAGCAGCAGCCGTCGGAACATCTTCCTCAAACTTTCCGCTGCTGACAGCTCGTGCAGCGGAAACGTGGAGTCTGTGAAGTCGTGGGTCCTGCTGCGAAAATCTTGTTGAGGATGAAAAGGAAAACAACTGACTTCCTGTTCCTGATTATACGCCATCTGTGCAGTTCTCAAGACTTTCTGTGACTCCTCAGAAATGAATATTAATTATTCATTTTCACATTCACTTCTCTGCTGAACGCAGCGCTCTCTAATCCTCACGATGCTTTTATTCATGTGTCCGGTGAACATCCTGAAAGTACGACAGGAAACGCGGCGACGGCGGTGCATCTGCATCAGGACCATTATTTAGTGCTTTTTAAGAGAAGCACAAAGGAAAACAACTCCAACTCACAATGACCAGCACACTGGAAAGTTCTCTGCGCAATAAAAAACACTCGAAAACACTTGAAAATATTCTGTGTGACATTTTGTAAGTGCTCTTATCCTGCCTGACAAACGAAGCCTCGCATTCAAACGGCACACGAGGTTCACTGCTCAGTATTAATGATGAGGGGCCACAGCTAATATGGTCCATGCAAAGTAATACACCCAACTGAACGAACCCCATCATCAAACACACAGACTGTATACAAAGGACGGACGCTGTGACATCACACACCCGCCCTGCTGGTTTCCTAGAGCCAGCTGTGACCATATTTAGGTGGAGGACTAAATTATCAGCTTCGGCTAAAAGCTTCACCCCAGAACTGTACAGATCCAACACACAGACACACATCAACTAATTTCTACGTCATAGATAAATAAAATGTTCAAATTTCTCTCAGTAAACCTGAGGCACAAACTTTTAAATGGAACATTTACAAAAACACAAAGCGGCCGCACAGCGAGATTACAAATAAAGTCCACGCCAAGAGACGACCTGCTGCGATTTCCTGCCAGGAGACACGAGTAGAGGCACATCTGCATTCACTCGGGTTAAAATGGGTTTGACTCCTACGATAAACTTGCTTCATGGTGCATCACACAAACCTGGGATTCCCCACAGACTGCAGATTTTATCCTGATATCACCAACAATCAAACATGGAAGAACAGCTGGAGCTGGATGGTTAAACTCAGTTGGATACAGAGACAGAACGAAAAAGAAGAGAGCTTGGAGAAAAGTAAAAAATGTATTTCTGTTATTTGATTCTAGCACTCAGGTCGCCTGAGTCCTCGGCATCTGATTGGTCCTTACGGGAATGTCCCGTCAGATGGGATTATCCACACAGCAAGCCAAATATTTGTCCGATAATTTTAGCAACACAAACACGTCAAAGGCTCCAGATCAGCTCCAGGCACCCACCTCGGGACGCCTGTTAGTAAAAGCAGCCATGACCCTTAAAGCCAGTGGTGCTGAACTCCAGGCCTCGAGGGCCGGTGTCCTGCAGGTTTTAGATCTCAATCAAATGATGAATCAAATGATTAGTTCATTACCAGGCCTCTGGAGAACTTCAAGACATGTTGAGGAGGTCATTTAGCCACTTAAATCAGCTGTGTTGGATCAAGGACACATCTAAAACCTGGAGGACACCGGCCCTCGAGGCCTGGAGTTCCCCTGATAAAGAAAATCAGCCACTATTTTTTTTTCTATGAGGCCCTAAACATGCTTTCAGTGCTGTAGCGTTGGACATTAAGAGTCCTTTAGAGTGCGCCTCTAGAGGCCACTACAGGAACTGTGGTTTTCCTGCTTCATTCTTTTCCCTCAGTGGTTGCCATCTGAGCTAATATGAATATTTCCTGAACATTGTGATACTGCATCAGCAAGAAACTGATATTTATTAATACTCACATGGAAAGTAGCACCTTAAGCATAAAAGCTATTTGCTGGGTGTCAGGCTGCGCACCAACAAAGACCTGCGGTATGATCTAACAGCGGCTCTGGAGGATTGCTTCATGATGGGAGGGAGCTGAGCTGAAGGCGTATCTCCTCCCAGGTTGAGTAACACACGGGGCAGACTCAGGCTCAGGAAAGCACTGTAATTATAAATTTAGCAACAATAATTATGTGACAGTCCTTAAAGAATGGAAGCCCGAGGAGGCACCAAACTCAGGTATGTAGGAGTAGTTTCCTCCACAACAACCACAAACTATCCTGGTGCTTTAAGTTTTCTTCCACTCGTTCATCACAAAGTAAACTCATTAGCATCAACCGTGTCTGCACTCCATAGATGAATAAATTGTTGTACCTGGCAATTAAACTTCCTACAAGAGGGAAATTCATTTGAATAAATGAATGAATTATTACTTCATAACTAATTTAGGGAAGCATGAGCGTGCTCTTTTAGCACACACCCATGCTTGCAGTGAGGCGAGCTATACAGAGATTGGAAAGCAGAATAAACTGATATATGCTGCAACCAAAGGTGAAAATCCTAAATCTTCAGATCTGACCTTACGTGCAGACACACTGAATATGTCCACACTCACGGGGCCAACTGCTGTACTTATAACCTAGAGTTATAAAGTACTACTACTGCAAGAATTTACTTCCTAAATGAAATCCTAACTAATGAAAGTGTAAGTGTTCACGCTTTTTTCGTGTTTCTGTGTGCTTCCTCTGATGTTTCCTCTTTTGTCCTACAGTGACAAAATTATGTAAGAGCCC
>VUQG01011116.1:3531-15963 GCA_015106755.1 Etia nguti | reverse complement strand
CATAGGGGATCATATGATTGTTGGGGTTTTCTCTGAATGTATTATTGTAGGGTCTACCTTACAATATAAAGCGCCGTAAAGCAACTGTTGTTTTGATTTGGGGCTGTATAAATAAAATTGAATTGAACTGAATGAAATCTGCACCACTGATCTGTGTCATGAAATGACCTCTTCATCTTCTTTCAGTGGCACACTGCCACACTGCTGAGGAATGCACAGCCTCTGTGTGAGTGCACTGTGACATTCTGACATGAAGAGCTCTGCATGTTTAAATCTGTTTTCATTCTTTTACCATCTCCAAAAGACAATTTGGGTGAATTTGACATTAGAAGATTATTACTACGATTTATGGGGATATTTAAGGGATGCTATGATGAAATTTAGAGGAGCACCCCAGAAAAGGCCTAAACTCGCAATTATTATTATTATTATTATGATGATGATGATGATGATGATGTTTGTGAGACGTTAAAGTACTGTAATGATAACCATTCACCGACAGATGGCGTCTGTGAGCTACTGCGGAAGTTTTAGGACAGCAGAAACTTTGGGGAGGGTGGAGAGAGGCTGTGGAGAGCGGGGGTTTTCCTGCAGCAGGCAGACACGCCGTCAGTGGATCAGTGCTTGACCCGCCGCTGAAGAAGCAGTGTGACTTCTCCCAGCATGAACATCACGATGGTCTCCGTGTGCGGTGAGTTGTCTGTCCCTCTGACGGTCTCTGTGTGTGATCTTTGTTTCAAACTTTCCTCCTTCGCTTTCTTACTTCTGTGAACTATCCGCGGACTACAGTCAGGGTTTCTGTCTCACCTGCAGCAGGTGAACACAGTGAATGCACTTTCACGCACTCCGATTGTCGGACGGTGCTGTGCCAAAAAGGGATTTCCGGTATTTACCAAAAAATGACTGCTGGAATTGAATCCATCATAAATAACTTCTTGTTTTATAATGTGCCAAAAAGAGCACGAGCATAAATTCCGGTTATCACTCACTTTAACTGTAACACCTTCTTCCTGTGTAACAGAGGACTTCAGGGCAGGGCACCCGAACACAGAGACTCTCACCTTCACCTAACCTGTTATCATTCACCATGTTACGGTTTAACCTTATTAAACCTGCAAAGATTAGAATTTCTGTTCAGATTTGCTCCCAAATGTTTGTTTACTGTAATAGCTGTCACGAGTGAGAGCGGATCAAAATTAAAGCTTAAATCATGACGTCACTGTTGTAGTTACAGCATATTACAGTGCCTGCTGCGCTCAGTGAATAAAAACAGAGTAACAGACATCATATTTTTAGTGATGGCTTAATTGTTTTCAGTCCTTCTGCACATGCAGCTGTGATTTTGTTAAAGTGAAGTGATTTCCTGGAAAGTCCGGCGCTCAGAGGAGGAGGTGTTTCTCGCCCCTCCTCAAACACTCCTGTTTGTCCTGCTTTGACCCTCAGATGTGTTTTATGTTGGCCGCCTGTGGGGGGAGGGAGATGGTCTCCATCCTTCATCCAAATCCCCAAACTGATCAATCAGCCTGAATAATGGAACAATTTGACACTGATGACCAGTCCTCTTATCTTAACCCGCTAAATTATTATGAACAACACATTTCTTTGGTTACCGTTTTATATTCCTGAGCCGTGTGTCTGTCTGCCTGAAGGGTGAATGTGATTGAAACAGGCGAATGACCAAGAAGAACCTGTGACAACCTTCTTTAAATCTGTGACATGGACATATTTAAAGCACTGTGCATTGCTGATTTCCCTTTCATGGAGTCTCACATGCAGGTAAGAAGAAGTGAAGCGTGGAAACAGCAGCCTGCCCTTTGACCTACAGATCATCAGTCTGCACAAAAACAGTGAATGTGAGGGAAAGTCAGAGATCCGGCTGGGCTGTTGGGGGACTTTCTGTAGGGTGGAGTTTCACAATACAGGCTGCAGAAATTAAACCAGCTCAGCTTGAACAAAAGGAAAAAAGCAAACAGCCGTCAGAGCAGCTGATGTCATCCCGAGCGCAGGGCACAAGTGTCAGAGCGAGCAGATCCAAACATGCTGGGGTGTTGTTTTGTGTCTGTTTGTTATCTGGGTTAACTGACCCTTAAATTTTCTCACTTTACCACATTAAAATAAGATTTCTATTTTTTTTAAAGCCACTTTTTCTCAGGTGGTTACAGCTTCCTATCAGTAAGAGCTCTGAAAGATGTCGCGGTCACACGAGGTTCTGCTTTGCTCACTTTTTCAGATTGTTATCAGGCTGCTAATAACAAGGCTCACTCTGTGATAGCATCGGGAGGAAGTGAGCGAGATTCATCTGCCTTTGTTACTCTCAAAGGTTTCAGGGTTCAGTAAAGTCCTCCGTCAGGTCTCTTTCTAACCTGTTTTGTGTGTTGATGGTTGGAGGCACTTGTATGCTGGTTGCTGACCGATCATCTCTGATGTTTGATGTTGTTTGATTTGGGACTGATTGCGTGAATCTGATCATGAATGGAAGCTAAAGTTTGTTAGAAGCTGTCTGTGAGCCTCGTTTCCTGTCACACGTTGACCTTTGCAAATTACAGCCAATCAGAAAGTAGCCTAAATGTTTAGATGGGAAATGGTCTCATCTTTGTCGTTTCAGAGGATTTTCTTTGTGTTTATGGATAGTTTGTGGGTATCCTTGATGGCTGGGTCTTTACCGCATTTTGAAACTATCTCTTTCCACTGCTTCATGCCGAATGACCTCATCGGATGTTCTCTTTCTAAAGTCAAAGTCAAAGTAAACTTTATTGTCATCTCTGCTATATACAGTACAGTATATAGAGAGACGAGACGACGAGGCTCCAGTTCCATTCCAGTTCCTAACTGCGTTACCTGCGAGACTTACACGTTGACCTTTGTAAATTACATCAGAATATCGGACAGGAACACGAGACAGGTCCACATAAAGTGTCTTGATTCATGCTCAATCATCCAGGTAAGTAAATCCCAAAAGTTTATGGTGTCCATCTGGACGTGGCGTTTTCAGTGGGAGAAACGTTTTGTTCAGCTGAGACTGAAGAAGTCACCTGGATGATTGACGAAACGTTTCTCCCACTGAAAACGCCACGTCCAGATGGACACCATCAACCACATAGGGTGAAACACAAGGTTACCTGAACTGTGATGATATGAATGTGTCAGTGGTGAGTTTACCTGCTTCAGATTCACTTGTTTGCCTCACTGAGTGTTTTGTTGGTAAAGAGGATAACAGGTGGAGGTTTGTGGCGTATTCACAGGATCAGCTGAGTCTCTGAAACTGAGAGCAGACGAATTTTCTTCTAACTAAACCTGGTTTGAGTTTGTTAGTGGCTCTGAGGTTGTATCTGTGTCAGTAAATCCCTCGTGTGTGTGTCATTACGCGAGACTGGAGCTGATCAGGAAACCACAGATTCATGCTGTGTTTATGTGACAGATAAGAGTCTCTGGGACTTGTTTTCCCATTGCTGAGAGGAGCCAAAAATCTGTTTGTTCGTTAACAGATGTAGGCAAAGTCAGATCCTGCAGTGGTTTGTTCGGAGGTCGGAGGTTTCAAAGACAGAGGAAGGAAGTTTTAATGTTGTATTGCATCATAAAACATGAGAGTGACTTTTACAGCCTGTGGAACTTTGAACCACAGACTGTTCAGTCAGCTGATCAGAGCTGGATGTTTCCATGGAAACATGTTTGTTGTGAGCTGCTGTTTGGGGATTTTCACTCTGCACGTTTCCTTCTGTCAGGACACGCTGTGATAAAAAGCAGAAGCCTCTCTGACACAGTGTTAACGTGAGGCGGAGGAGGAGGAACTCTTGCGAAGACATTTGCTTCATGGTTAGAATCTAACAGTGGCGAGGGGGCAGGGCTCGCAGTGCACAGGTGAAAATATGTCAGTGGGACTGTCTTCTCTCAGGCCAAAGATAGCTTAATAGGTTAATTGGTGAGTTTTAAATTGGCTGTAGGTGTGAATGGTTGTCTTTAGCCCTGCGACAGAATGCCAACATGTCCAGGTGTACCCTGCCTCTCGTCCTGTAACAGCTAAGATGGGCTTCAGGGCCTCTGTGACCCTTCAATAAGCAGAAGAAAATGGATGGAAAATGACAAATATCACAGTCGCATATATACCAACTATAACTCAACAGTACAGCTAGTTGGTGCAGGGGCAGGGTCGGTGGTGGGCCCTGCACCTAACATGTTGTCTAAGGAGCTTTGCAAGAAAGCGACTCGGCTTAAAGTTCAAACTTCAGGAAATTTAAAGTAGTCCAGTCGCTTTCTTGCTAAGCTCCTTAGCCTACCATGACCTGGTAGACTGAGAACCTACAGACGTACTAACATGTACCCCTCAAGTTCAACAGGAAGAGACTGGAGAGTATCCCCGATGTTAGCGGCAGCACTTCTCTTCAGTTTTTAGATCTTCTGTTTTATCACGCACAGATAAATATTCCTAACTCTCAGATACAGCTGCGATGTCAAGAAACCTCACATAAGGTTAATCCTCTGTAAACCACCCCTCTGAAGTAATGCATCATAAACAGCATTTTTTCTTTGGGCCTCAGCTGTCAGACCTTTGAGAACCTTTATGAACTCTATAACTTACAGAGCAAATGAAGGGAATTTTTCCTTCCCACTGTTGCCAAAGTGTTTGCTCATAGGGGGTGTTTCTTTGTGTTATTGTAGGGTCTTTACCTATATTAAACACCTTGAGGCGACTGAGGTTGTGATTTGGTGCTATATAAAAAAATTTAATTGAAGCTCAGCTTTTACAAATGTTCTGGTAATCATATCGAAGACCTTAAACACAGTATGGCGTCCCACAGGGCTCTATTAGTGTCCCCCTACAGTTTAATATGTAGTATCAGAGCACTGCTATAAATTTGACAGCTGGCTTTAGATGTACACATCTGGAACAGATCCAGTCATTCCACTTTTGCTGCTGCTTTATACAACAACAAACAGCCGTCGTAGCTCCGAGACCATCTTTAGGTCTTAGACTGGTACAGTGTCAGAGTTCTGAAGTTCTGTGACCGTGCCGTTTTGTTCACTTTCAGTTTTCATCCTCCTGCTGCTGCCTGGTCTTCAGCCTTCTGCAGCAGAGTCTCCATCAAGTCTAACCTGTAACTCCACACGGTTCTCTAATGGGTCGGTCCTGTTCCAGCTGTCACACAGGCCCAGTTCATCCAGCTGCACCACCTGCTGGGAGGATCAGAACGTGAGTCCACCACACTCAACACGATGCCATCGCTGTTACTGCTGCACACATGCTCTCAGAGTTAGATCAACCAATCACAAGCAATTACACACTTCAGTTTCACAACCTGCTCCTATTGATTAACACCACAATTACATAATAGATTTTGTTCTTTTAACTTCTTTGTTTGGAGACCTCTGAGCTCTCCTGGTCCTTTGGTGTGTCAGCAGAGAAAAGGCATAAACAAACTTTTATTATTGTACGATCTACTATTCAATATAAAGCGCCTTGAGGCGACTGTTGTTGTGATTTGGCGCTATATAAATAAAATTGAATTGAATTGAATTGAACTTTTATGACAGAACTATGACACACACGTGTGTGTGCCTTTTCACTGGTATTTACACTTCAAACATTTAAAACCTGATGTGAAAATAAACTGGAGGCAGAATATTTGGTCTTCCTCAGGATATATTCAGAGCATTAACCTGCACATTACTGCAGCTGCAAGTGGGTCATTGGACTTGCTGTTAGTCTGAGTCAGATCACAAAGAGAGACAAGCGCTTCAGAGAAATCCACAAAAAGATGGGGAACGTAAACCCGAGTGATCACTGGCGCTCAAGGTGTTAGCAGCATTGGGGGGCGGGGCTCACATAGCCCAGGTGAAAATCTTCACACTCACAGCTGAGAAACAAATTAATTAATGAAGGCTAAGAGAAGAACAGCATGTTTGCTCCTAGAGGACATGTCTTCAGGTACATTCAGGCTCGATGTTATGTCCGTAGCTCATTCTCAGAATGCTCACTGAGTTTGAGGTGTTTCTGAGGCTTGAGCAGGACGATATCTGAATATATTTAACCTTTCAGGCTCTTCTGCTGTGCTTAAAACTCTATGGCAGACACACTGAGGAGCGTCGATTCCAGACGATAATTGGGAAGAGGTCTCAAAGAGATACGGTCTAATGCAATGTCAGATCCTGCCATACATAAATACCTGAATGGGTATCAAATCTAGTCCTTCCAGTTATAGTTCCTAATGCCTTGGCCTTGGCCTGGGTCTGATCCCTGCAAAGCTCCCAGGCAGGTTATCAGGAGTGTTTGAGAATTTCTGCCAGAGGCTGAGGGTGGAGCCATCACACAGGAGAGACATTTGATGGGTGTATTACACCGTAAATCATTAGTGGCTTTCACAGACTGCGGCACGATTCGCTGTAGGGAAAACAGGAGTCCCTGGCTCAGTCCAAAGTGAATCTACGTATAAAGTCGGTGAACAGAGTGTTAAAAAAGGAACAATAGCAGGAGGACTTTCCCCAGATTTCCAGTGGACTTTCCCCATGAGGTGAAGCGGAAGAAAAAGAAGAGCAGAAGCTTTTGTCTGTTTTCTTGGTCTGCAGCTGTGATGTAACTCAATCACTAAGTTATTAACATTGTTTCTTTATTAACCTCTCAGTGAGAGCTGGAGGCTTCGTGTGGTTGTAAAGTTGTGGCTGACGGCATCGCGCAGAGTGTCTGTGTGTGTGGGCCTATTTGTGCATGGGAGTGTCTGTGTGTGTGTGTGTGCGTGCGTGTGTGTGTTTGTGTGTGTGTGTGTCTTTGCTCTTTTGTTTTTCGTTTAGTTTTCGTTTCTAATGTTACTGTGAAAACTGAAACTCGGAGGGTTCAGGCTAACCTCACACAGGAGTAAAGTAACGTTTTCACTTTTTAAACTCGATTATGGAAACAACACAGTTAAAATAACAACATGCTTTAGTGGCCACAGCGTGAAAAATGAAACAAAAAGTAAACCATGAAGATCTGGAATCATTTTTCACCTCCAGTCTGTAATGTTTAGTCTGTGAACTCTTCCCTCAAAAACACAGAATGACCCACTGGAACATACTGGGGCACACTGATAGTTTTGGCAGGTTTAATAATCAGATTACCAATCTGCTGCATTCAGGTCCTAGCACTGAGTGCTTACAGTCCAGCTGAAGGTCTTCTTATTGCCTTTAACTGTGTTTGTAACAGTAGCCTGTGTCTCTGTTCAAACCAAATGCACTTTCTAAATCCCGGAGCAACAAAATTTGACCTGTTGCTGGTACTAGATGAAAGTTGAGAAAGTCTTCCTCTGTGTTCTGGCAAGCAATCATTTCAACCTTGATTAGCTGCTGAAGAATTATAATGACCCCCTCCGGGAATCGCCACCTTATCGTGGTGGAGGGGTTTGTGTGCCCGTGTGATCCCAGGAGCTATGTTGTCGGGGGCATTTTTGCCCCTGGTAGGGTCTCCCAAGACAAACTGGTCCTGGGTGAGGGGCCAGACAAAGAGCGATTCTCAGACAGTTAGGGAAATGTCAACAATAGGTGTTACCTGAGTCGGCCAGCTGAGGCGGTTTAGTGTCTGACCAGGATATCTCCTGGCTGGGGATTATGTCTGCGGCTGGTTTGGGAATGCGTTGATGTTTTCAGAGTAGAGGTTGCTGAGAGAGGGAGGTCTGGGAGTCTCCGTTAGACTGCTGCCTCCGTCACCTGCATAAGCAGCAGTGGAAGGATGGATGGTAATAATCAAGTATTTTGTTTCTTTCGCAGAAAACTGTCATGGCCCGCAACTCAGCTTTTCATGAAGAGTTCGTCCACAGTCTGACAAGCGACTCCATCATTCTGGCTGACTGTCGTCCCCTGCTCTACTTGCTGGAGTGTTCTGGGGTAAAAACAAGCTTCTTGCTCAGATTCAGACCCACCCTGTGGTTTTATTACATAAAGACTAAAACCTTCCACTCCTGAGCTCAGACCTGAACTATCAGTGTGCAAAGTTTAACAGGGTTCATCCATTTCAAAACACAGATTTATATTTCAGTGCATGCAGCTGATTTCCCTGAACACCAACTTCTGTGTCACTGACTGAAAAACAAACCATCCATTTCTGTATCTGATCCAGTTTTATTGGTTTAACTTCATGACAGGAAATTTAAACATGATGTTCATCTTTGAGATTATGGAGCTGTTACTGTCAAAAAGGAGCAGGAAGACATGAGGAAATGGGGCGGGATTACACATCGATTGACAGGTTGCAAATATGAGCATACAGGTTTCTTCAGTTTCTCAGTCAGAAGAAATATTATCAGAAAAATCAAATCATCAACCACACACAAGCAGGTTTAGAGCAGGAAAGGAAAAGGTCCAGGAACAAACAGCTGGAATAACAGGGGAACGCGAGGATAAAACAGCCGGTGAAACAGGAGGGTGAAGAATCAGGGTAAGACTATGTATACACAGAAGGCTGATGGGAAATGAGACACATAGGGAATAAATGGGGCAGAAAAATCACAAAAGGGGCTGAAAAGAAAGACAGGAAGTGAAAACTATGAGAAACGTAAGAAGTCAAAGCAGGACACCAGGAAAGTGAAACACAGGGAACGTGTGCCCTCTCATGGTGGTGACAGTAAGTAAGTAAGGTTTATTTATTAAGCGCTTTTCGTAGACAGGCAGTCACAAAGCGCTGTACACAAAGGTTAAAATAAAGAAAACATTAAGTAATAAAATAGACAATATAAACAATGCAAATTCAAAACAATTCAAAAGTGTTGATTAACAGAAGGCCTGTTTAAACAAAAAAGTTTTTAATTGCTTTTTAAAGGATTCCACAGAGTCAACCAAATGTAGTTGTGGTGGTAAACTGTTCCGCAGCCTTGGTGCCACAGACTGAAAGGCTCTGTCCCCTTTCGTCTTCAGTCGTGTTCGGGGAACAACCAACAAACTCTGAGCCTGTGAGCGAAGACAACGAGCAGCAGTGTATTTTATAAGAAGCTTGGATAAATAATCTGGGGCCTGGCCATTTAGTGCTCTATGTAAAAACAAGAATTTTAAAACGAATTCTAAAATCTATTGGGAGCCAATGTAAAGAATATAAAATGGGAGTAATGTGAGCACGCTTGCTAGAACGTGTTAGAACCCTGGCCGCTGCATTTTGTATAGCTTGGAGGCGAGAAAGAGATGGTTTGTCCAAGCTGGTAAACAGGGCATTACAGTAATCTAAATGCAATGACACAAATGCATGAACAATTTTTTCTAATTCAGCTGAGGAGACCATATGTCGAAGTTTAGAGATGTTCCTTAAATGAAAGAAACAGGAACGAGACAAAGACTTTACATGTGAGTCAAGGCCCAGAGAAGAATCAAATATTACTCCAAGATTTCGAATATTTGACTCGACAGAAGGACAGAAAGAGGCAAGAACCTGACTGATTTTAGAATGTAGTTCAGAAGGAGCTACAAACATGGTCTGTGTTTTATTTTTGTTTAAAACAAGGCAATTTTTAGAAAACCAATCAGAGATTTGAGTTAAACACTGGACTAGGGTGGACAGCCTATCCAGCAGGTGAGGCTTAAAGGACATATGCAGCTGAATGTCATCGGCATAGAAATGATAAGATATGTCACTAAAAGACTGAATAATGCCAGCTGAAGGAAGAATATAAAAAGAAAATAATAATGGACCCAAAACTGAGCCCTGTGGAACTCCACAGGTTAGGGGGGCAATGTTAGAGGTGAATCTGTCAGTCCTAACAGAAAAGGTCCTATCTGATAAGTAGGAAGTGAAGACACTCAGCTTAAGGTTTCATAAAAGGAGGCTTCATCTTTCAAATGATGAAGCTCAGAAGGGCATTACAGATTTTATAACTCCTTCAGCCCCCTGTCAGGATCACATCTACCACTGATTCTTTTTTTAATTTGTAGTATATACTGTTAGTGAGAGTTACAGCAGAGTGACATCCACAGAGGTTTGAAACATGTCCGGGCATGTTCAGCGAGAGCTGCAGAGTTCATGTCCACAGTTTGACAGAGCGACTGTTTCCTGTTCCTTGTATCGCTCTCTGAAAGGTATTTTTAGCTCTGACCTCAACCTTTTCTTTTTCCTCAGATGCTGCAGGAGATCAACTGCACAGGTGAGAGCTGCAAAGAATAATTAACAACCTGAGTTTGCACAGGTGTTCCCACACTCAGATTAAAAGGGTTTTTTTGTTTGTTTGTTTTTCCTGCAGACAGGAAATTCTTTCTATCATCAGCTGTTTCATTCACAACATTTCTTCTTCTCTTCTAGTGAACTGCAGTTCTCACATGGATCCTACCTTACCTTCCTGTAAGTCACATGTTTCCTGAACAGGTTGAGGCGTTCACGTCTCCTCACTTTGCTCTGACGTGAACTGCAGTCTCTGTGATGCATGTTTCTTAAACACATCACAGTCAGAGGAACACCTGGAGACGGTTTACTGGTTCTTTAAAGTAATGGATTACTTCACATATATACTCCCTGTAGGATCTAACTGGTTATTTTGCATTAATAACCTGAGTGTCAGTTAAACATCGAAGACTAAACCGTTCATATCTGAGGAGAGTAGACAGGAGAAGCCACAGATATCAAACTTCTGCACGTTTCTTCACTCAGATTAAATCGATGATATTAAAAACTTTTTCCTGAAGGTTTGTGCCGCCTGTTCACCTTCAGCTGTGCTACGTGACTTTGGTTTAGGAGCACAGGGGCATGCAGGGCGCACATACAGCCAGTTTAAGTTTTAGTATAGCTGACAGCAGAGCGGGCTGAGGGTTACATCTCAGCATCACTGGGGCATTTCATATGTAAGCTCCTCCCAGCAGAGCTGAATGAAAACAGGTCCAGACTGTTCTTTACGTTCTGTTCGATTGCTCGCTTGACGGTACACCTTCAGTTAATTTGCCTCATTAACAAACATTAATCAGATTCTTCTTGTCCTTTCTACAGCCTCATCAGATCGCTCTGCTCAGCACGTGCTCATTTGAAATATTTTTCGCCTTTATCGACTCTGTGGTGCTCTGTAGAAACTGAAGTAAGACTTTAAAAACAGTCTGAGCCTGTTTCTGTCAGGGAGTCAGATCAGCGCCTCATCATCTGGACCACATTGTCACCATGCAGCAGGATGTTTCTGTTCGAGCTGTGAAAATAATAATGATACTGAGAATGCCTTCATGTTTTTGTCTCCTCAGCAAACTCCACCCACCCGGACAAGCCAAAGTGGACGACCGGAGTCATCATCGCTGTTGTCCTTCTGCTGTCTGTCATCTTCATCTTCATCGTTGTCATGCTTTGGTGCTTCTATAAGAAAAAATGTTCTGTGACGCCCCCGAAAGCTGCTTTGTACACTCGTGCTCAACAAACTGTTTAAACACTGCAAACGAACCCATTGCATGGCTCCATCATCAATTAAAAAAAATAATAATAACAATAATAATAATAATAATAATAATAATAATGTTAAATAAACATTCAGTGTATTATTAGATATTCTCTTTATTATATATGTTTAAAATGATGATGGAGCCACATGTAAAGATAAATGTTTTGTTTTAGTCCAGGAGCCCAAAACAGATCCAACTGTTTTTAAAAAAGAAAAAAGACGATCCGACCAGAGGTCAGGGTTAAACAGGTACCCTCGGGATGAGGTTCCTGCCTTGAACAGTTTTTGTAGAAACGTTACAGGAACTGGCCGTGAATTCATTTTAATGCCGTCAGGTTAGAAATGTATTTCTCGGTTTTCTCACTGAAAAGTTCTGTAACTCCTGCCCGCACCAGTTTTACTGCCAATCCAAACACGCACGAGAGTGGACTCTTCCTTTGTTTATCCAGTGTTTGGGGTTAAAGGTCACCTTCAGGTCCCAGTAGTTTATGTTCACGTGTTAAAACGAGCCTGGAGATCCAGTCTGAGGTTCTGCGCAGAGATGGTTTCCTCGATGAAACAGATCCTGGAGCAGCTTCAGGTCTGGCTCTTCAGGTTAAGATAAGAGATAAGATAAGATAAGACTTTATTGATCCCACGGTGGGGAAATTTTTGCGTTACCTCAGCTCAGGTACAGATAGCAGAAGGAAAATACAAAAAATGCAAATAAAATACAAAGAAATATAAAAATAAGTAAGATAATACACTATATACAACGTAAAGCTGCGTGTCTGTAAGCTCTGAAGCCCAGTGGGTCGTTCGTGATGCGTTTACTCACCATGTGCAGCATCATGGTACTCGTGGTGAATTCATTTATACTTGGATGTTCACGCTGTCAGTCCCACTGTGTCCAAACCATCACCATCATCCCAACTTCACAGTAAGCCTGTGCTGACGCACACTGCAGGTGCAGGTGCACCGTGACTATGTTCACGGCACAGCTCACGCCTTATGATCCAGACTGACATCTCCTCACAAAGCTTCAAGTTCTGAGATGTCATCTGAACATAAAAAAAAAAAAAAAAAAAGCTTCAAG
>VUQG01011114.1:67493-107181 GCA_015106755.1 Etia nguti | reverse complement strand
AGGAAATCTTCAATGAAATGAAAAAGAAAAAAGAAGCCGGACAATTTAATACTACCGCTCAATAATAGCATTTGATTTGTCCTTTATTAACACAACAGCCTGACAAATACAACCACGTGCTTAGCTTAGTGCGTAACTGTAAGCTGTGACAATGATGGCCACATTTGTGTCACTGTTTCACATTTAGATCTGTAATAAAGTAAAAGTCTTCTGCATCCTGTTTTATGTGTGCATGTGGGTGGGGGGAGGGGTGGTGTTCTTTATTTATCCTGTTATACACACTTATTCATTAGTCACAAGAACGAAATTCATAAGTTAAATGCAATAACGAAACTGATTACATACAAACTTCACAAGAGAAAGTGACAAAATAAAAAGCCTCCCATGATGTCATCCACACACACTGATGGCAGGCATGGCATAACCTGATAGCTGAGTGCTTTCGCTTTATTTTCACTGGAAAACCAGGAAGCTTTACTGTTGCTTGGAAAGAATTACTGTCCCATAGTTTGCAGTTTCAACACCTTAGCTGGCGCCACAGCTAAAACATTAGTTTCTGCTCTGTTCAATCTGCGACTCTGTGACACTTCTGGAAGGCGTGCAAACATTTCTGACAGAATCGTGATTACCTCCCCCACAAAAAACCCCAAACACAGCTGTAAATTTTGACCCTGCAATTCCACCATATCTGAATCGGCATCCCTCAAAACGAGCCGTACACTCACTTTTTCTAACGAGACGATAGAGGCACTCTGAACAGCAGGTGCCCGCCACAAAAGTACACTTTTGCATCATCCAGTGAAGAAAGGCTAAATGGGAGATTGAAACCACATGATTACTGAGCACACAGCTGCTTTTATGGTATAAAAAAAAGGGCTTCAAGTGCCAACCCTGTCGAGCATACGGACACGGTGTCTACAGACTTAACAGTGCGGATCAAACTGTTCAAAGCTAAAACATCTGAACATCAGCACCAGCGACCAAACTTATTATTTATTAATTGTTACACCTATTCAACTCTCCTATGGTGACTCGTAAGCATGTTTATACAAGACTTTCATAGGACAGGAAAATTGCCTGCTCACCTGAATTTGAAGGATTCAATCCATTATTATATACCATATATTAGATTTATTTTATAGTGCATAAAATACAAATTATTTACCATTTGTTGGAACTGTGTTTTTTTTAACGAAACAGCAATCTGAAGCCTCTACTGTAGGAAAGAAACAAAACTGATGTTTTGCCAATTTCCTATCTCTGTTATTGAGATTTACTGGAAGTGCTTGAGTGGGTACTGAATCCAAATCCTAACCACGGATAGGCTGGTGCTCCTCTGTGGCTACTTGTAAAGAGTCTAGAGTAAAAGGCATCTCTTCTGTCCAATAAAACCTGAAACAGCAGACTGCCACATTGTCTTCAGGTCTAATGGAGTACATTCAAATTCAACAGCACCTCCCATTCTGCTCCGCAGATGTTAATTCTGGCAAGTTGCTACCCGACAAAACCTGCCTTTTTGTATGTGGCCATTTCAAAAGGAGCTTATGTCTCACGAAGAATAAAAAAACATACTAAAATAAAAGCCTGAAAAAGAATGTTCAAGCTAACTTTTGAGACAAATTGTTACATCACATTACAGCTGAGGACAAAAATTAAGCTCAAGGCCCATGAAACAGGATTGACAAGTCTCAATGCCAGAGGATAAAGCGTATCCTTGTCATAATGACAGCAATAATTGACGAATTTGCTGGATGTTTCAGATAAAACTCAACATCATTAACATTAACTAATTCTTAAGAGGTCACAACAAAACACCCACTCTTGTGCAGAACTTTGACAGACCAAGCAGAATGTCTTTCTAGTGCAGCTGCCACCTTGGAGCCTGGACAGATCCCGACTATAATGCACTTCTCAAAAGTGCTGCAACTCTGTTGCTCTTTTGTGTGAACTTTGGACCGGTCCTGGCAATGGACTGTTACTCACATGAAAGGCTCAGACTGGTCTTTTTAAGACTCCATCATCGTACACCTGCAGGAAGAACTACAGCAAATATAACTATGGATGGCCAAGTCTAAACACAATGACTCCAGGTTGATGTCAAAACTCCCAGGGACATTTTCTTTTTCTCACAACACAGTTGCTAGCTGGCATTCAACCTTTCATTGATGCCAAACAAAGTGTTTGGCTGCTTTATCAGTCCACAACCATGCAACTGAAACTTAATTCAGCAGATAAACAAAAGCAAAGAACAACTGTGCAATCAAAACAAAGTCCAGCTGACAGGTTTAAAGGTTATTCTAGAGTCAACGATTTCCTTTGGGTTCGTATTCAAACTGGGCTGTGCCACCCACATAGTGGAGCAGAAAACCAAACCCCCAAATGTGCACATGTCAAAACTGAAGTGAGAGCAACAATACTGATTGAAGCCTCTGTAGTTTCAACTCAGTGATGACTGCACACAGCTGAGAGACCTTTTCCCACATAATCAGCTGAGCCTCTGCCAGCCAGGCAAGATGCCTCCAGGCTATGCTTTGGGATCTTAAGCGGCACATTATCGCTTCACACCGCAGTACCTCACATCCCCTCTGAGAGTGCACAGGCCAGAGCGTTGATTGCAGGATTTCATTGCTCCCTGAGCATAACATCCTCAATGCTGTTCTGGCTAATTGATGGGTGAGTATCCTGGGGATCCAGCACAGCAGAAACGCATACAAACACGCACACACATAGAAACGGGTATGTGTGGAGGCCTCGAGTGGCCTGCCGGCTCTGGGTCCAGTGCCAGGCTCCGTCTTAGGCTTCACACAGAATAAAGAGCAGCTCTGTCTGGTGGTCCTGACGCACGGGATTCAGCCACTGTTCATCCTTTGCACCACAGACAAAACCCATTATTCTATTTCATTAATGAAGAAGAGTCAACGTGGAAAAAACTAAGAGGTTTAGCTTAGTCACTTCCTGGGTTTCATGTAGCACTGTGAGAGATGCAGGGCTCAGTGTCTTCGCACATTTGAATGACATTCTAACAAAAAGCCACAATTTGCATATTACCACCAATCTTATGGGTTTTTTCTTTCATTTTCTCACTGTAACGTACAAAATTGGAAATACTGAAGAAAAAAATAAGCATTACAGCAAGTGAACAACCTTTGTTTTTATTTGGAGATGTGCAACTCTAATATTCAACCTCCATTCAGCAGGAGAAATATTTGTCTCTTTAGCTGCTACGTCCTCAAACTGTGCCTTTCTACCACCAAGTGTGAAGTAGGTAGCGCATGGTGGATTTATCAGAGCTTCTTTGCTAAAAACAGCTGTCTGCTGTGGCTGGAAATCAGGCTGATGGAATAAAACCAAAACAATGACCCAACAAGATGCATTATTAGCACTGCCCATCACTTTATACATATTTTGTTTAACTTTGCTTATTCAACAGCACCTTGGATACACCTTAAGCCTGGGAAGTACCAGGAAGCATTGTCCAGGTAAAAACCCACTCTGGACCTGCCGATGTGACGGATTAGACTTCAGTTAAACATGAAGGCTACTCTTGTGATTAATCTGCTGGAGTAGATTTCAGATGCGGTACCTCACAGCAGAAATAACAGCAGATTGTGGTGCGTCGCAGCCTTTAAAACAAAGCAGCTTAGACGTAATCTGGGCAGACTACTGAGAAGAGCAACAACAGCATCCAAGCTACAGTCCCCCCCGTATGGCATTTAAACAAGTAATGACTCTGAACTTCTCTGTCTCCATGACAGCAGGCACGATACTCTGAGATTCAACTTGACGGTTTCCTGGATGTGGGTGCAATCTAATTTGATTGTCAACTCTGTGGTTAGCTGAGGCAGAAGAGCAGACATGAGGCCTTGGCTGCATTCCTGTTACACAGAGTCATTTTCCTTTGGTTCAGTGTGAAGCATATAGACTGACTAATACTGTACATGTGACTCCCAAAGACTGATTTTAATCATTTCACGTGCTTTCAGCTATTTTGCACTCATAAGCCAAGAGACGTGTTAAAAATGCAGTTCAGAAATTTTGTCTGGATGTGGCAAGTGTAGGGTTAACTGATCAACATGTCAGCACACTGATATGACAGAACTGTGCCGTGCAGATTAGACATCAAGAGTGCTCGCTCATAATCATGTGGAACTCATCTGTGGTTGACTTATGTTACCAATACTATGACAACAAGTGAGCAAAGATGCTTGAAAAGAACCAGCAACAATGAGAAGTCATAGAAAGCAGAGAGCCATGGCATACAAACAAATTCCTATTTATGTCTCTATGACGATCTACCCCGTCTAAACAAAGATTATTTGGGTTTAATCTCCTCCTGACTGAAGGCCAAGGCTGCATGTGAATCAAGCAGTCCTATCACAGCAGAGGCCTCAGATTACTATTAGCTCAAGTCTGTTTCAGAGATCAGTTCTTGGCCTAATGAGACACTTCACTGGGAGCTTTTCATTTGGTAGAAACTGCAGACTCCACCAGAAGTAAGCCACTTGTATGACAATCACAGACAGTGAGAGCAAACAACCATATCTAAGAAAGGTGGGTTGAAATTTAACTTACTACAGCTTTGAAGGAGGTGAAGCCAGTTAAAATTACACCATTATAGGTTATGGTTAGCTCACTAAGCCCAGACAAAGGTTATAGTTTCTATTATTTCTTTGGGTCTTAAATACAAACTTTGAACTATTTTAATGAGATAAATGCAATAAGTACAAAAACATAAGCCAACAAGATATTATAACGGCCAAGAAACTTCTAAACATCCTGGAGTATAATTTAGATTGGCACATGTACACAAATCATTAACTACAGACATAACATGGTGATAAACTTTAACAACACTGAATTTAGCATTGATGTTAACAGTTTATTCTTGACCTTGGAAAGAAGGACCATTTAATGGCAATGACACATTAACTCATCTCGTTGACTGTGCAAAGGTCCTGGACTTCCTGGATCTTCTAGCATTCAGTGGGTAGTTTAACAGAACACCGTGACACCAGTTCCTGTACAACACAAGTCAACATTACTTGTGCAGCTACACAAAATCCTTACCGTAGAAACTAGGTTTATTTTACATGTGTGGTTACACACAGATGCGGTCTGCTCAGATGATTTGAGTCATGAGTTAAAATTTGAAAAGCTTTTCACATCCCACACCGTGCAAATTTTAATAGTGTGTAGTTCTCTGCAAAACTCTTGTCACCCCTCATTTCTCTTTATATTTTGCTTCCAAGGAGCTAGACTTTCTCGTAATTTTTAAGTGCTCTTGAGCAATAGTTCTCCGGGCTTCCTGGAGGTTTTTCTCTGGACATTAAGTGCTATTTCACTCAGTCTGTTGCAAAAGCATATGTCCTCATTTCTTTAATTGAATTCATGACAAATGCTAAAGATAACACAGTTTGGAGGGTGGATGAAAGGGTGGCTGTCACGCAGATACTCACAAGGAAGAAAAAACGGAGTAAAGGTTGAGTTATGCCAAATTACACTAGAACTGGACTTAAAATCGGTGGCAACAGGTCTTATTTAGTGATGAATCCAAATTTGTACTTTTTGGATCAAATTATCATCATGTGTACGGAGGAGCTCAGAAGGAAGGTGTTCAATGTAATGAAACCATACCTGGATAGAAAAAAAAAACAAATAATGGAGCAGCATCAGTCATGGATTGACCTCCTCAGAGCCAACACCTCAACGTTATTGAAGCAGTGACAGAGACAATGACAAAAGGCAGCCAACATCCAAAGAAGAGCTTTGAATGTCCTTCAAGAAGCCTGGAGAACTATTCCTGAAGACTAAGACATAAAGAAATTACAACAAGTTCAGGCTGCGCTGAAGAATAAAGGTCAACGGTCAACCTCATAGAATAGTACAAACTCTGTTTTTGCCTTATATGTTTTGTTTTTAATGTTTTATGTTTGCATATTTTAACAAATCACTGCGCCTATTTCCCATTTTCCTAACAAAATATCAAGAAATCAAGGGCAACTCAAGACTATTGCACAGAACTATATGTCCTTGATTGAAAAGAAAAAACAAATACAAAGCTGGGGACCACTTGAATGTGGTTACACTCTGTGCAAGCCTTTAATCCAAATGGTTCCCTGCTGTGATCCAAGGCTTGCCTGTTGATCAAATCTATTAAGAGTGGCAAGTAAACAGTCCTGCAGCTATTATTTGACCGATATGGTGACAATATGCAACAAGAAGACTACTATATATATTATCATGTCCAAATGCAGTCATTTAGTTATAGTTTAAATAACTGATAAAGGGAAACCAGCCAATCATATTGTTAAAACTTTATGGGTGACTAACAAGGGGGTAAACAGCCCACTTAAATCTTGATCAGCTCTGAAGACCTCCGTTATGTCAGGACACAAAGCAGAGCGAGGGGAATCATCCTAATCGTTTGCCACTCAAACTGAAGTGAGGTGATCAGAGTCACGTAGTGCCACTTGATAGCGCCAACTGTCATCAGCCACAGCTGAGACACATTAGGGTTTAAACGGCGGTAACTAACACTAAATGCTGTGATTATAGCACTAAGTTCTTTTAATACTGGAGGGCTTCCATCCAGCCAAGAGCTGAGGCATCATGCTGGCAGCAAGGAAGAGGAGGGGAGTTAGCGGGGGAGTTTCTGACATGGTATGAGGACGGGCGTTTCAGATAGCCATTCTAAGAAATTTTAGACTTAAACAGTTTGATTTGGGGTTTTCTTGTATCCTGGAACGCGTAATGATGATGAGTTTTATAATCAACAAACTAAATTTTATAGATCCCAACTGTATTGCTATTTCTCATTTGAGAGGGGAATTCCTAATGCTCGTAAAATGTAGGAAGTAGGTGGTTCTAGTAGCAGATGTGATTAAGAAAAGGGCCCAAATCCCTCAGCAGTGTGACGTCAAACCTCTCTCTCTGTGCTGCCTCCAGGACAGAAAGGGATTCACCAGTGTCTGACCAGCAGCAATCACACCCCAACACAGCACAGCGAATTGACTTCCACCTAAACTGCTTTTTGTGATGGGCTTACAGGCTAAACGATCTGCCCTGCCAACACTAACATAACAAAAATGCTCTGTAGCAAGTTGAAAAAATAAAAAAAAAAGGTTAGAAATGAAAAACCTTATCCTCGTCTCCGTGACGAGTGCACGACGACGCAGTGATAAGAACCGGCTTGCTCAAGTCAAATTCCTTCTCCTAAAGCAGTTAATGTGTATGAGGGCGCGAGGCCAGGCGACAATCACATTTGACCCACATTTTGCCAGCTCTCAAATTTCACCTCACTGTTCCTCTGTGCAGGTTTTTATTCACTGACTAAGGCACAGAGCTGGAGAGCAGAAAGTAATTTGTTACTCAGTGATGGCTTAAATAAATAAAATTGTCCAAGAAGATGGTAAATAACACTTTAGTACACAAGTACACCAAGAAATGAGCAATGGAAGTTTTTCCACACATCTGGCCAATCAAAACCTATTATATACAAACCTTTTGTGAATCCCTGCAACACGATCAGTATCTTGATCAACTTATTAGAACTATTAATGCATGGAGGACTTTTTATGTTGGTGCCCAGGTAAGATAACTGTTGACAGATCTGCTGCCTGCCTATGATGTGACAGATGTTTCAAAGGACTTGACATGCTGGGCACTTAAATATTCAATAGCAAGCTTGTGTCTGGACTCATAAAGTTGGGGGAAAATGGCAATAAACCCAATAACTTACCACTGCAGGTGTCTCATTCATATACTTCTGGAAGTGCTACAATATTAACATTTTTTTTCTTTTTTCTTTTTTTATTTAGGGAGCCAAAACGTAGTGTCTGATCTATTTCAGGACTGTGTGGTAAAAAGTTTAAAAGCTGACTCAGATACTTGTTGAATCAAAAAGAAAGGAGGCATCAATAAGTTCCCAGTCCTGCTACAACTTCATCGCCACTTTGATTACGGTTAAAAAACTCACAACAAAGTTTTGAAGTTTTGCCAAGCTCTAAAAATGTCATATCAGAGGAACAGATGCAGACCTTGTGCAAATAAACAAACACTTTTCTGTTCGGAATGACTTTTTTTTTTTTTAACTGAGCAACAAAGAGAGGATCGGGGCGTGCAAACAGAGGGTCCAACCTACACACACAGCTGTCCCGTCCCGGGGCACCGGAGCATGGAGGGAACAAAGAGAAGACAGATGCAAACGACTTTTTTCTTACCAAAACGATTGCAAATCTCTCCTCCAGTTCACCTGCGTCTGGCATGGGGAGTTTCAGGGGCATGTTGTGTCCCCTGAGGTCAGTGTGGTGGTCCATGCTCCCTGCGTTCCCCATGTTTCTTCTTTTGACCAGAAACCCCAACTTTTCCCCCCCTCTTAGTCCACTTGAGGAAAAAACAAACAAACAAACAAAAAAAAAAACTCTGCACGGCGATAAAAAGGGGAAATATCCGCTCGCTCTTCGCTTTGCTCAGTCGCCCTGGCAGGATCCTCGCAGGTTTATCCAGCTCACTTCTTCTTCTTCTTCTTCTTCAACATAAAGCACATGTGAGGGAAGTAACATAATGCGAAGGGTCCGAGCGGCAGCAGCAGCGGCGGCAGCGGCAGAGGAGTCCCTGATGAAACATTTTCACGGCAGAGGGAAGAAACCTGGAAACGTGACTCCTCTTACTCACTCGGACCTTTTCTATGCAGTTATCCGTATCTTGCACAATTTCGGCTCCACTCCCAGCCGGTAGTAATGACGACGAGCATGATTCACGATTACTGCAACCCTATCTGTTACTTAGTAGTGACTGAGTGACTGAGTGAGTGAGCGGGTCTGGCTTCCCTAATCCCTCCACTGCTGACCAGCTAGTTAAGGAGGGGGGGTCCACACGCTCACACACACTTGAACACACTCGCAGCCTGCGCGCACACTCTCATCCCTCTTTTACAATGAGTCCTTTCAGGGGGGCGAGCCTCCCACTTCTTCTTGGGGCGTAGCTCCCAAAGCCGTAGCTAAGGAGATGCTCGGTGTTGCATTGTGGTACTTTGAGTCCAGAGTCAGGGGCCAGTAATCAAGAGACGCCCTCATGCAAAAGAAGAGCGAGTGCAGGGGCTCTGTGAAGTGAATCGATCGTTTCCACGGTGTGCGTTTTTCACTTTTTGTGTACATAAACTTGTTAATTTGTTACAGAATAATAATAATACCGACCAAACTCTGTCACAATGACTTCATTAGTCAAGCATTTTCTACACATGTATGATTATCAGTTTTGAGCTTAACTAGTCGTCATATTGAACAATGTTTTCCAAAATAGCCCATAAGTGTAATAAATCAGTAACTCCAGGCATCACAATGAGATAAGGCTATTATAATTTACACCTATTTCTAAATTTTCACCATGACAGTATTTGAGGGGAAAATGTGCTCACATTGACCTTTTCCCTCAGAACAGTCGTCTTATTAGACAGTATTTATAGCCTGAAAATGTGCAAACCAATAACGGCGGTCAAAGCAACAAACACAGACAGGTGTTTTTAATTGTGCATACTTTTCTATAGCAAAAGTAATCACCACCATAATCACCACTTATCACCAATAAAAAAAAAAAAAAATTATTGTCCCATTTCAAGTGTCCCACTATTTTGCACAATGCAAAGTTCCGAAAACTGAGTTACTGCTATGTAACTCCCAACTCTCTCTGCTTAGAAGTTTACTGGGATTTTGCTTGTGCACAAAGCATTTACTTTAGATACATATTTAACTTGCGAGAAAACAAATGAACTGTGCCACATGAGAATAATCTAAATGGGAATGTACATAAATGTAACAGAACCGTTAAAATCACACACTGAAAAAATTAGCAAGTACGAAAATAGGTAATGTTTTATTTCATGCATTAGAAAAGCTGTGGTAGTTGTTTTTTTTTCACGAAGAAGGAGAAATTTATACGTCATAATGTATGTGAGGGTGCGGGGAAGCATCTCCCTCACTAAGGTGAAGTACACACTCGCAATGTCTGACAGGAAGTTTTGGGATGGTTATGCTTTTATTTTGAAGTCCACTAACCACTCTCTCTTTTGAGATCAACTTCCTGAAGGCCTGATTCATGGTGTGCACACATGATTACGGGCTAATGACGTTCACCTGAAAGAAATTCCCTAATTATCCACAGTTAGTGGGGTAAACCATTAGATGAGAGCTGAGGGTGGGAGCGGGCTGAATCTTCAGTTTGATTTGATTTAGTTAGTTTGTATATTATTTAGCTGGGGTTTGTTTTGTAGTCAGATGTATGTGGGGTGTGTTAAAATAAGTGCAGTATTTTACTGTATAAGTTTATTTGTAGCTGGAGTGTGTAGGTGAAAATTTCTTAAATTTTATTGGCGGTATGATCCGTGCCTATTTAAGAAGGGTTTTGTAGGGGGGCTGGAATGTTTATTTTTAGATGTGCCGCTGGTGAGAGTGTTAAACTTTTGTATCTGTAGGAGAAATATAATCAGAGCTCTGGAAAACGGCTGAAGTCTGTTGTGGTTGTTTTTTCTGTCATCTGGTCCCCTACAAATTAATTTCCAACCGCTACAAGGTAACAAACCTACATTGTTAGAAAGAAAGCGCCAACAATCAGATGATCCATATTAATAAGAACTTGGTGATGGTGGTGAGGAAGAACTCCCTTTTAACAGGAAGAGATCTCCAGCAGAATCAAGCTCCGGGTTGGGCAGCTATCTGTGGTGACTGATTGGTGGAAAAGAGAGACCTCTAACAAACAGGACAAATCACAGCTACACAGTGATGAAAGCAAAGTTAATAATGGATGGATGGAGAAGTGCCCAGTGCTTCAGGCAAAGTCCCTTAACGTGACTAAGGGGTGGTTCAGGATCATAACATCCAACCCTAACTATAAGCCTGATCAAAATGGTTCATCAGCTATTTCAAGCATTTTTTTCCCCGATGAACTTACAATTTGTTTGTTTTTTAATGTATCTATGAACCTCTTGAACATTGGATTCAGTGTAAAATGTAATGATCAACATTCAGTAACAGTAGTAGCAGTCTGTTCAGTTGTGACACCTTAACATTTGTGTAGTAAAGATATATACATATATATCTGTATTATACTAAGTACATATTCAGTGGTGAAGGGCAGTCAACATCCACTGTAGAGTTTCCATCACATCCAGTCTCTTTTTTTTAAAACCAGATTAGGATCTTCAATATGGCTTAAAATGAAATCTGATGTGGTCAGGGTGGAGACCACATTACGCACAACTGGGTGACATCAGCATGCAACTTTCTGGAGATAATCCAGAGGTTCTCCAGATACACAGTGGTTTCTTTCAGCCTGCTGGACTGACCCGGTAGGGGAGGGTGTCACATATGAGGTTACATTCGCTCATTACGTGTTTAAAGTTGAGTATTGTTATTTTGCTCTGTAAGAACCCCTCCCCACTGTGTATGCTTATTCAAAAGCCATTTATGCTCATTTTGATGTCTTAAAATACTAATTTACCAAAAAATTTATCATACACCAATTCAACTGCTCAATAACGCAAATAGCTTATCATATGGCAGTTCAGTGCATTTAGATATGTAGACATTGTCAAGATGACCTGCTGAAGTTTAAACTGAGCATCAGAATTAGAGGGGGGGTTAAGTGACTTTGAATGTGGCATGATTGTTGGTGCCAGCTGGGGCTAGTGAGGTCAGAGGAGAAAGGTCAGACTGCTTTGAGCTAATATTACAACCAAGGTGCGCAGAAGAGCATCTCTGAACACACAATATGTTGAACCAGTAGCAGAAGACCCCACCGGGTGCTACTCTTGTAAAATAAGAAGAGGAAAATGATGCTCTATTTTGCACAGACTTACCAAAACTGGACAACAGAAGATTGGAAAAACATTGCCTGGTCAGATAAGTCTCGATTTCTCTCCTGCAACATTTAATGGTTGGACGGTAGGACCAGAATTTGGTGTAAAAACCATGAAAAAATGGAGTCATCCTGCCTTGTATCAATGGTTCAGACTGGTGGTGTAATTTTGTTGGAGATATTTTCTTTGTGTGCTTTTACAGACTTTTGGGCTCCATGTTTTATTTATGGCATTATACATAACAATGACTTTCATATGCAGAAGTTAGATAATAATGTCAACATAATTTAACTTTGAATCTTGCGTTTGTTCTCTGAAAATGTTTTTTTCTACATAAATCTAAATGTGTAGCTCACTCGATAATCCACCTAATATCTCAGACAATAAACAGCCCTTACTTTACAATGACCAGCACATGACACAAGCTCGACAATGACCGAACATTAAAACAATGACAATAACGCTGAGTGTCTATTAAGTGCAGTGTCAAACAAATGAGGTTGTGTGCTGAATAACAAGTGTTCCTGACACAGCGGATGGTGACACAGCAGCAATAAAAAGAAACAGTGAGGAAGACTGTGTCATTCTTACCCCGTAAAGTAAATAACGGTTTCATTTTTTAGTAGATATAAAATGTGCAGAAAGGTGATTAACATAAACTTAATTAAAATAAACAAGTGATCATTTTTCTTCAACTCATTTAATCAATGCAAAACAGCACCTCAGTTTTCTACCTAACACAAATTGCTGAATATTCCTCCAAAGACTGTGCATTAGATGCCAGCAGGATGTTGCATGTATGGGTGGAGGCGGCACCTTGCAGCTGCATTTCTGAAAAATCTTGGGGGGGTGGTATGATGGCCTCAGACATGTCCATGAGGAAATATAAAATGCAAAAGAGTTGCCAAAAATAAAAGCAGCACAATCACGCTAGTGTGTGAGGAACCTCACAGGGAGTTCACTTGGCTGCTCATTTTAGTAACATCTGTGAAATCAAGCTCTCTTAGCAGGAGGCTCATGAAGTTATAGCCATGATAAGGCTCGAGTAGATTAACAAATGTGTCTTTGTACTTTAACTTATGGGGCTGGAGGGTGCAGTGACTGAACCAAGTATCAACAGATCATAAGGATAATGGTGCCATCTAGTGTACATTGTTTCCTACTCTGGAGCAGATTAAGACAAAGCTAAATGCCCGCAAACCCTTTAAAGGAAGACTAAAATAACCTGATCATTATGGTCTAATGGTCAGGGGTATCAAACATATGTCCCAGGGGCCAGAACTAGCCTGCCAAGGACTCAAATCTGGCCCACAGGACACCTTTCAAAAAACAGTGTCCACTTATGGAGGGCATAGTTTTTGGACTTAACTACATTTAAGTTTTACAGCTTTTCCCCCTGACATTCATATGACACCAAAGTAAATAATTTCCAGTTTTTCCACTATCTACAATAGAAAATTATGCTGTTATGGTGGATCCACAGAAGAAAAAAACAACTATTAAATAAATGTAATAAAAGTTTTTACATGTATTTTTTCTAAATAGTAAAAACTTTTATTACAGTGGAGACTGGGCAATGAGCTACTAGAAGTTTCTATAATTTTGCATAATTATTTCTTACAATTTAAGCCCAAAGAATCGTGCTGGCAGATTTCTTCCATTAACTACAGCAACATTTCTTCGTCATCCGAGCTTGGGAAGAGAGAGAAAAAAAAAAAAAAAAAAAATTTGTCTGGGCTTCTTTAAGTGAAGTCTTTCCAAGCTCCTTAGACTACGATGACCTGGATGACAGAGCCTTCACAGAGATTTCTGTCATCAAAAAAACTGAAATGTACAGCTGAAAATGCCGCCCCCCCCAAAAAATATGAAAAGATATCTGATATTAATGTGTCCACTTTTTAGAAAAACAAAACAAAACATTGAAATGAGTGTTTCAGAGGTCAAGATCAAAGTGGCCCACAGTGTAAAATAAGTTTGACATCCCTGGTCTAGGACTTATCTGGTAACATGGACTTATCATCATAATCAGTGTCCAGGATATTTATTTTCACATCTAGTTTGATGAGGAAAAACCAGATAAAAAAACAAAACAAAACACCATCATATTTAGAAAATCAGGCACAGTTGTTTGCCCGCTCTTTTAAATGAGTTCCCGTTTATACAAAAGATCTAAATATTTTACACCCACTCTGCACTAGCAACTAAAGACTTTACAGTACTCTGACACAAATAAAAGCCAACAGGGTTCAGGAAGCTGAGTATCAAACTATATTTATTGTATACAGTATAAGGACGACAACAAAAAAAACAAAAAAAATTAAAAAATTAAAAGAATATTTGCCAACATCACCATGCAAATCTAAAAATGTTGAAATTTGAAATGCAGGTGAAAATGAACAAAAACAAAGGTTCCATCAACACACAAGCATAAAACAACATTAATGTTTGGATAGACTTTTTACAAACTTATTCAAATTGGCAACATGTCATGTATGTATGTATACAATGAGTGAAATACTTAATCTTGGATGAGATAAAATTTCTCTGATAAAAGGTGAGAAGTTTTCCCCCTTTTAAAGTCCTGGACAGGCATAAAATCAACTTTACACATGAAAACAACAGTTTTTTCTGCTGTGCAATGCCACCAACCACTGAGTTACAATAACTTTTACATCTACATTTTTATATTAGTCAAACCCTTTTATAAAAAGAAACCTTTTCATTTAGCATTTTTGGTCCAAGAACCTTACTGTACTACCAGTCAGATAAATCTACTTTAAAGGTAACAGTATTGAGGTAAACCATCCATATGAAGCTTTCCAAGCACAAGTATTTCTCCTGTTGAAGATAAACTGCGAATGGTCAGATTATTTTGAAATGTTCTTTTAAAAACGCGACTAAAAGCTACATGAGAATAATGTCACAAAATCTCCCATCTATGAACAGATCACTACTGACTATCCCAGCAGCATTCCTCATAAGTAACTGAATATTTAAATAGTCAAGTCCATCTGGAATATGAATTCTTAACATTATCTGGAACAAAATTAAACAAATATCAAGAAACAGAAAAGAAAGTATGTCACTTAGCTTATGAGACAGACATCTGAACATCACAAAACCCCACGATGGTCCCGTCCTTACAAGCCATAATATGAGATGTATTCTGTCCATATGAATTTCAAATCGTCAGTTTTGGTGAATAAAACATTAAGAAGTTACCTAGTCTCAAAGTTGGGATTTGGTCCCAAATTATTATTATTTTTTCTTATGTGAAGTCTTTCATTTAGGGAAGCACAGTCGAAAAACCTAATAGAAAAAGAAAACTGAATTGAAAAGGGGGGAAAAAAACAAAACAAAACAAGAAGCGTTGACTCTTTCCACTTAACAGACTCCTCCCGTCTGTTGCTGAAATACATCAATAGTGTCTTCATCCTCCATCTCCAGCTGCAACAAAGACACATGCACATTACTCTCTCAGACCATAAATGTCTTTACAGGAAGTTTTCGGTAATGCTAATAATATCATGTAGGCAGGTTTCCCTGCCTAAATTAGTACTTTTAAATGACCATGTTAGACTGTTTTGTTTGTCTTTTCACTGACAATTTGGTGCACAAACTGAGCTTTCTAAAACAAACAAAATTATACATACAGGGCACAAATTAGGCCTAAAGCACAACTAATATTGGACAATATTTCCCCCAAAAAAGGTTTTAGGTCGTTGCACTTTTGAAACAATTTATACTGAACAATCCTGAGATAGATACAACATCCAGTCTATTTAATGTACCAGCTCCACTAGTAGCTAAACAGTCCCAGATCAAGATGCTACAACCTGCATGTGGAACAGCTAGTAACAGTTCCTTTGTTTATGTCTGAAGGATGTCTCCTCCACACATATTTCAGGTAATTCTGCTCAGAAATACAGTTTTGTCTAATCTGCATTATTAGCATTAGCATCTGATTAACATTCGTCTGGAAAACATCTATGCATGTGGTCACCGAAAAGCTTTTTAGCTCCGCATGTCCTTTTTGGATGGCAGCCTCAGTCTACAGCAATAAAAACTCATGAAAGTGTCTCCAATGGTCCAGCAGCTTCCAGTTCATGATGGGTGTATGCGTCGATGGGTTCACACCATCCAAACCAGCTTCCATTCAGCCGACTTCTTTGGTCTTTTTAGACTTTGGCTAATTTGTGTACCATTTGAACCAATGGTCTTGTAATGTGCAGCTGTTCAAGAATTTGTGACATGCGTAAATGTAGGTTCCCTTTCTCAAGTCTGCACTGAGCGTTTTGGACTTTCATTCTGCTTTTTGTCAGTCCAGTGACAAAAAGCGAATGGTTTGTAAGAAAGTATGAGCTTTAGTCAGTAGAACTACTTAGAACTTACAGCACCACCGATTAAAAAAAATAAATAAATAAAAAATTAGAAAATCTGTTGAGTTGGGGAAGACAAGCTGCCTCAAGCAGAGCTCAAGTATCTTGGGATCTTATTCACAAGTGATGGGAAGGTGAAGCGTGAGTTGGACCGCTGGACTGGTGTGATGTCAGGAGTAATATGGGCTGGTGCCGGCTCATTAATAAAGAAATGGGCTAAGCTGAAAGAGCAGCTTTCAATTTACTAGTCCATCTACATGCCAACCCCAACCTGTGGTTATGAAATACAGGTAGTGACTGAAAGAACAAGGTCACAAATACAAGTGGCAGAAATGAGTTTCCTCTGTAGGGTGGCTGGGCTCAGCTTTAGGGCTGATTTATGGTGTTTTCATGCTCACCACACGCCCTCCATCATGGGTGGTGTGTGCACAGTTTGACGTCACATCGCCTTATGCACACCCACAGTATTTGTAGCGCTTTGACTGGTTGTCTGCCTCTCGACTTTTGCAAACTGCAGCTAAGCTGAAGACACGCGTGTACAGTCATTTAGGTTTTTACAGCCATTTTGATGATATTCCATTACAGAGGCTCAGATATATCATTCAGGAGAATACTGCAGCGGGTTACTGGACTTAACGGCGGGAAAACTGACTGCGTGATGATGTCCTAGACTTCTGGGGGAAATCTATGTCGTAACCGGAAACCCCTTTAAATCTTACCCAGTGACCTTCCAAGTAGCTTGATGTGAACCTCCTGACAAATGTAACTACATGTCTGGTTGATGCACCTCGAAACAACCGAATGGCTTGGAAGGTTACAGCGTAGGACTAAAAGGGGTTTTCAGTTACGTCGTAAGTAACAATGTAGATTTCCCACAAAAGTCTAAATCACGCTTTAAAGATAAGGCGAGGAGCACAGACATCTGAAGGGATTTCGGGAGTAGAACCGCTCCTCCTACAAAAGGAGCCAGTCGAGGTGGTTAAGTCCTCTCTTTGAAGGCATGCCCAACTGGGAAGAGACCCCAGAGCAGCGCTACAAAAAGCTACTTTTTTCTTTCTTTTTAAATTTCAAAAAAGTTGCTTAAAACTAAAAATTATATTTTTATTTATTAGGCAAATAAACTAAATCCACATTTTTACACGCAAATTTGAGCCAATCAAGCTTAAGATTTAACCACTAAAGCTACCCTTTTTTTGTTCAGGAATGGAAGTAAATAACTGATTTGTTCATTTTCTTAAAACAAAATTAATAAATAATTGGGCGTGCTAATGGTGGTATGGCCGTATGCCCTATGACGTTTTTGTAAAACAGTACATTTGAAAATAAATGCATACTAATAATAGTTATATTTTAGCATTCAAATTATTACTCTGATTAAAAAACTTGTACATCTTTATCTCTAGTCATCTTTATTTATTTTGCCAAGTTTGTGCACCAAACAAAGAATTTGACTTTGGTTTACGTTGCATTCAAAGAAAATAAACTTGTTTGTTTTTTTACATAGGGGTGAATTAACCATTACAGAAACCAAAAAATAAAAATAATTTGTTAATTACCAGTAATATTAATTTAAGGCAGCTGTTGCATAAACCTTGCATTGAGTAGTGGTCTAAAATATTTGTTAAGCCCTGTACTATTTCATACTGTTGCAACTACAAAGTAGCTAAACACAGAGCAGAAAAAGAAAAAAGTTGGTCTTATGCTTCACACTATAAATGTATAAAACCGATACCTAACCTGTATATTTTCATTAAGCACAAAAATACAAGAGGACAAGTAGATCTAATCCTCTTGAGAGCTGGCTGTTACATGCCATTTTGCATCACTTTAATGACGACAATGCATTGAATATCCAACCAAATACGGCTATAAATCATAAAGTTAATGTAAGTCTTCACTTTGAGGTTGTGATTTAGCATTTTCCTGGAGAAGCTGAGATGTACAACTTGGCCTGAGGGCTGTACTTGTTGTGCTTGCATAGAAGACTTGTACTTGAATATAGTTTTTAAACAAACACACACACACCCACTCCTGACTTTCGAGTTAAAGAAAACACAAGTGCAATGCTATTTTGCATCTTCAAACCGCCAGAATAAAATAAACTGGGCTTTTTGTATTTTACCAACCTGTGCAGGTGTGTCCGTTTCATTAATTGGTTGTCCATCAAACCTAAACCTTATCTGCCGAATTGACAATCCCTGGAAAAGACAGAAAGGACATTTCTCTTAAAGTCTGCATCTAGTTAATCATTTACAAAGTAATGTGCAATAATATGAGCAAAAAAAGCTCAAAAGGTCCCATACCTGTCTTTCGCAGTATGCCTTCATTAGCTTGCTTAATGGAGTGTGCCTTTTAATTTTGAATTGTACAACCGAGCCATCCTGACCAGCTACCTTGAGGTTAATGTGGTCGTTCTCCGTCTTCACTCCTTCCTGCAAGAAAAGCACAAAAGTCACCAACAGAAGCGTCCGGGAGTAAGCCCCGATTAGTTCAAAGTAGCAGCCAACCTAAGTTAGCCAACTACGTTTACAAGAAAGCGTGATCACGGAGGGAGGTAGGTTGCAAACCCAAAACCCGCACGCATACACACTTCCTTTCGCTTCTCCCAGCGGTTAGCATAGCAGGCTAGTCCGTGTTCAAACTGGCGCAGAAAGCCACAATGGCGCAAACAGTAAGGGGGGGAAAACAAGCCATTCATTTCAATAGCACTCTCTGTTACCGACATTAGCAAACATAGTTTAACTGAAAGGTAAGCCGAGAGGCAGGAGGCTGGATATGAAACATACAAAAAAAGGCAGGCACAAACTACGCTTAAAGCCAAAATATCCGCAAATTGAGCAACCTTTGTTTCCCCCGTCTACCCGCTCAAACTAGGAAACTGCAGCCTTTAAGCAGCACTAGCTTAGCAGAACATGCTAACGGCTGCTTGCAGCGGGCATGATGAGCACCTAAAGGTGAACATGCCCCAGATGTGTCTCTGTAGGAGCGCGGCACCGACCTTTGGCTTTTCTTCAGACATTCTGCTATTTCCTCCGGTATTTATGAGTAACGTGGACTCCGGCTGATAATGGTGAAGCGGTTTATCAGCTCCTCCGGCTTTTTCGCTTGGCGAGGGAGCGCGCAGTGATATTTAAAATGTAATTCGACCAAAAACGTCACGTGCTCCATTTTTCGTCGGGGCCGCGGATGCGTGAGCGTCCGCTAATTTGCGCACTCCCGTGACATAGGTGAAACAAAAGGGCCCTCATCAAAGAAAACGCGTGAGCTCAGGACAGAAGCTTTCAAATTGCAGCTAATTTACCATGGAAGCTGGCAGCACTCCTCTCATTACCATAGGAATTACACACAATCTTTATTATTTATCCCTTGAATCCAAAAAATGTAATTTTTATTTTATTCATCTTTAGAGATCTGCCATTAGGTCCATAAGTTTCTGGACAGTGACACCTTTTCTTGTTATTATGTAATTGATGTGCAGTGATTTTGCAAAGTGTTCCATAAACTGTTTTGTCTCTTTTTCTCATTATTCCATGACAAATGAAGCAGATAAATGATTCTGAGTTGATTCCAAGTGTTGGAACTTGTAACTGGTAGCTTTTCACTTCACCTCTCAAGATAGATAGATAGATAGATAGAAAAAGTTAAAGTTAGTTAAAAACAGTACAAGTAAGACTGGCATTGTGTGAGACAGAAGTGCAGATTGCATTAATAAATAATATGTACACTATAAATCTAAGAAAAACAGCTGCATGATGGTATAATACAAAAATATGTTTGGGATTTTATGCCTTACAGGTGTGTTCACCTGTCAAAGAATGAATAGTTATTATTTAGCTTTATAGAGAACAGTAGGAATGATTTTTTGTGTTATCTATGATGGAGAGAAGTTTGTTCAGTGACCTCCTGTCCCTCACTGACTGAAACGTCTCTCCGTCATCGACAACAAAACACAGAATTACAAAGTATACACGCATACACATTCAAATATACAGAGACATAAACTATACGATCACACGTTCATTCCAAAATACACACATCCAAAGTACAAATGCAAACTATAACCCAAAATGATAGGGAAAAGATAAAGGGAAAGCTGACATGTTAGGCTGAGGAAGGGTGTTTAAAAGAAGGCTGTTTTTCAATGCTACAACCTCAAAAGCACGATTGCCTCTAGTTTTAAAGTAAGCACTCGGAACAATTAGGAGACCTCGATCAGATGAGCCAAGAAATCGACTGCAGCAATAAAGCTTCAGTATCTGATAAATGTGAAGGTAGAGCTTATATATCACAGCTTTATATGTTAATAATAGATCACAGAATCACAGAATTCTTTCCATGGTTAAGAAAAACACCTCCACAACATCTAAGTCAAGAATGCTCTTGAGGAGGGACGTGTATCACTGTCAATCAAGACACGCCTTCATGAACGTAAAGAAAGAGAGTTTACTTTACAGTGCAAAAACCTGGTTACAGTCGAGAACAAGAAGACCAGATTAGACTTTGTCAGAAAGCATCTAAAACAGCCTACACGGTTCTGGAAAAAAATTATTTGGGCAGATGAAACCAAGATTCATTTGTACAGAAATGTGGGACTGTATAGAAAAATGTCTGTTATCAAAATCCACTGTGGTGGCATATAAGAGGCAAAATTACAAAAATGAGTGATGAATCACCCAAAAATGTATAGAACTAACTATATTATCTCTTTTATCATTGTCATTGGACCAGAAGACCAAACAAGTGAGCAGAATATTATTCTCAGGAACTGAAACATGCTTAGATTGCTTAATTTCCGCTGTCAGGTGGGATATATAGGAAAGTTTACTTATTAAAAAATATTTTGAAATGTGATTTGTTCATAGGCCAAAACATAAAAGAGCATGTGTGAGAGAGACAGAGGGAAAAATAATACAATTTAAAAAAAAGAAAGAAAGTATGATCTTTTTTTTTATTGGCAGATGATTCAGATGCAGTTCAAAAACACGCATTTTCTTTTGTTCAATAAAAAATGAAAATAATTCTGGAATGCAATAAAACTGGAGAAAAGGACAAATATGTTACATGATCTATTTAAAGAAAAAGAAGTGCTGAGCTGCAGACATGGATGAGTCAGATCGAGTATACTGTAAATGTAGTATGAAAGTGAAACTGCTTGTTACAGAAGACGCACCACAGCACTGGTCAGCTTTGGACTTTTACAAACTATACCCGGGGATGTTTGCTGATGTGTTTGGAGAATATATTGGCTGAAAAGCTTTTCCTCATCATTGTTTACATTTGCCCCTTTTTTAAAAAATTAAATTGAAATTAATGCATAAGACATATTAATCAAGCAAAACAGTGCAGCATCAGGCTAAGAGAGTATTCTAAAAAACACTGTCGCGCTGAAATCAATCAGACAGTCACAGTTTATCATGAGCTCCTCGTAGGCTGTATCTCCGTGTTACTGGCTTCAATAGGATCAACCGCTGCTGAGATTCTTCTTAATGATCGTCCATACGAGCGTATGGGTTATCCTTTGACAAACCTGAGAAGAATAATTGAAAAGAAGGATGTGTAATTAATAAAACTGAGTTCAGTTGTTTATTAAAATATAAATTATTCAGTCAGGTTTGGTTTACATTTCATTAATGTGGTTTAAAGTCGAAGGCTTTTGACACTGAATTCTAGTTTATCAAATGTATGCAGTGCAGTATTTCTCCAGTAGATGGCACTCAATGATAGGTTTTTTCCCCCCTCTTTGTGTACAATGGATTTTTTAATTTTCACATTTTGTTTTCTTCTGCTCAGATTCCATTATCTTTATCTATTTTTTAATCTATCTCATCTTTAGTGTTGTGGTTTATTAATATTTTTTTAATTATTTTTGTTTCTATTTTGCTGCTGTTTGATTACAGCACATATAAACTGAGCGCTGTCAAAACAAACCTCTCTGATAATCCAAATTTACATTTCATAACCCGTTCAAGCCACACAGAAAAAGAAATGAGTCTCACCATATTTGTGCCTGATTTCATCATGCCTCATCTGCATTTCTGACGTCCTGAGAGGGAAACAAAGACAAATTGTTTGGCAACAAAGGACACTGGCACGCCTACAAAATTGGAACTACAGCAACCATACAGAATTTTTGTCACATGACCCTTATTTTAGTTTATGAAGTAGAAAGTGAAATTTTCACATAAAAAAAACTTTCCTGCATGTCAGTCTTTTTCGTTCATTTTTGTTGTCACCATCCAATCAGTCGAACTCAGTTATAACAGTTGTGATGAAACACAAAGCCAAACAGTAGCGCTGGATTCCCAGAATATTTACTTTTCCAGCGTGGTGTCTGGGGAGCAAAATGAACCAGAACCCTGGCAATACAATCGGCCTGCTGTTTATCTCATGAAGTTAAATTCATTTTCAATCTCAACAGTAAACAACTGACATTATGTTTCTTATTTTTGATGTAACATCAATGATTTTATGCCACATAATAATATAATACATTTAGTTCCTCGTGGATGAGGTCGACTTTTACACACGATTACCTTAAAAGTTTCACATGCCAGTCTTTAAGTCACTGGTTAGGTTTGTGGTAACATATACTACAGCCTAACGTAACATTCATTTTATGTTTAATGGCTAAAAATTGATAGATGAGATTGTACAAATAACCTGTGAATGTTCCTGTCCATCAAAAGGATAAATGTTAAATTCAGTTTAAGACTTAAATGACTAATTCATAATCTGGGGGACTTTGTAAGGAATCTTCTTCCTGTTTCATAACTGTATATAAATTAGTTGTAATATTTATTTTATGGCATCAGAAAGGCCCAAGCAGCATGTGACAGGATTAGGAAAGTGTGGCGTTCCAGAGAGATCAGCCGATGCACCAAGCCAAGTTTGTTCAATTTAAACCCAGAGTCTCTGCTTCTGTGTGAAGCAGACATGCAGAACTACAAAAGCTTTCATGGACTAGTGCCTGCACCGAATCCTCTCAATCCGATGGCCATAAAAAATGAGCAGCATCAACCTGCAGCAACAGATAGAGCGATGGACCGTGGAAGAAGAGAGCCTGAGAAGAAGGTAGAGATATCTTGGGCATGCCCAACATCACAAGACAGTTGCTGGCCTGGAGCCCATGAAGAAAAAGAAAGAGTGGAAGACTGTGAAGCACCTGGCATGGGTTTTTGATGGCCTTTGCTCCAGAAAGAGCAAAGAGCCTAACTAGATTTATTTCATTATCATTATCAGGGTGTGGCGTCAGAGGAGGCTGACCCACACAGCTGATCTCTATTACTTAATCATGCCTCCCCTATATGAGTAGGATGCCAGGAGTTGATGAGAGAGTTGTGTGCTGCACTGAAGCGAGGCAGGTGGAAAGCTGCAAGAGCAGGAAAATTCAATAACACTGTAAATAAAACCTTTGCGTGCCTTGGATCCTTTATACTATAGTATATGGATCAACTTACTCAAGACCTTACACAGAACTCTATATTTTGCCTATCTGAGTCAGGCAAAGTAGTAAGTTTTCAGTTAATCAAACGTCCTGAAACTATGTTATATGCATGACGATTTAAGTTAACACACATACTCCACAGCCATTCACCTCGCTTTCTGGCGGTCCTTCCTCAGCCGGGTTTGTCGCTCCATCTGCATGTCTTCTCTCTTTCTCCTATTATAAAGACATATTTTTTACATCAATTCACCACCTTCATGTTCCTGCACATAAACATTTATATTAAAATATGAACATCAAAGATGAGCATTTGCTTTTTCCAATTTGCTTTCACGTTTATACATTTAAAGAGCAACAAAACTGAAGGCAGTTATAAAATCAGAAAGACCAAAGTTACTGCAGCCACAAATTCTGGCAGCCTTCTGGAGATAGCCGTATCAGCCTAGCCTCACAGAATAACAACCCATTGTGTTCCCCATCCTCGTCCTCCTCCTCCTCTTCCTCCTGCTTCTGCTTACATGTTGATCCAGATTTAACAGCCAGCACTTCATGTGACTTAATGCTTACCCAATTTTTTCACACTTGCAGCAGCAGAAGCAGCAAACAAGAATAGCGATGATGATGATACCAGCCAGCACCGACATGGTGATGATCAATATCTGGAAGTTGACTGTAAATCAAACGTGGACACAAGGACAGCGTAAAAAAAAACAGCTTGCATGAGCAAATCTTATGCAAGCTTATGCAAGTAAACATAGCGATGAACTACTAAGTGGAAAAGATACTGATGTCTTTCACTTAGAAAATGATTATGATTTATGAAGAAGACATATACCACAAAAGAGAAAAAAAAGCATATCAATCTCACTGATAAGTTTTTCTTTCCTGGCTGACATGGTACATTACAAATTATTACAAATTATTTTTATTACTGGTTAATCTTGCAATCTGGGTTTTTTTCCCCACTTATTGGTTCAAAGTCTAAAATGTCATAAATGCATTTTACAGACAACTTACAGCTGCAGCAACATCTTCAAACTGGACTCAAAGTCCAAACTCGTATATTCATTTTACCGTCCAGCAAGAAAATGAGAAAGTCATCACAACTGAGAAGCTTTCCTGGACAATGTTAAAAATATATTTTCTCCTTGCACACACGCCACATTAAATAATAATAGTAACATCAGTGTGTTTGCCAGTCTTACGCCAGCATAGCCCCCAACGTGCATCATTCAGTGGACAAACACTGTTGGAGGGCAGGATGCTCTTCACCGGGTATTCGATGCATTTTTTGGTCGTTATGCACCACAGGCACTGCAACAAACACAGTCATAAACAGTTAAATTTTATCTTATAAGCCCCCCCTTTTTTATGGCAAGCAGCTACAGGATATGTTTTTGGCTGAACTGCAGGAAACTTACTGTCACATTCTGCAAGCATTCATCACAAGTGGTGTTGGATTTCAAGGCACAGGGAGCTGAAACAGAGATAAGCTATTGACACACACCTACAAGAAGTAAACTAATATAACCCTGAGAGAATTTAACTTTCTGTGACATATTAAGGATCACTGCAACAAAAGAGGGAACATTAGCCTAACTGAGACGCACAAAAGAAACGTCTTTTGTGTTTGTGTGTATGTGTGTGAATACTAAAAGAATACGTATAAAGCCACTGAGGATTTTTTTTACATTTGCTTCTACGATTACGATAACTCCACTGTGTAGATGTCATGTGACTGCCTCCTGACCCGTCTCTGGCACTCCAAAACAAAGCACTGCACTAACACGTACAAGAAGAACAAACTTACTGTCAGCTGGAGCAGGAGTCGGTGTTTGCGCTGTAACTGTAATAATACAAATACCGCAGGAAATGAGGACAAAAACAAAGGTGGACGGGCTGTACATGGTGACACGAGTGCTGGACTGCATGGAAAAAAATAGAAAGGCTCGAGAGGAGTGAAGCTGAACCCCTGGTTTACTAGCGGTGACGTCACGAACTCCTGACGCTGGTGTCATCAAGCAGCTGCAGGGTGACACATCTCATTGAAAAACATGTTTTATTATTGGGAGGGAGAGCGGAGAGTAAGGACCCACTGTGCTCATTAGCTCTCTGAGACTTTATGCTTCAGCACATATCAGATATAAACACTTATATTATTTATATTTACTCCGTATTTGACAGACATGGAAAATCTTTACCACCTCACACCACAATGCTTTCATTCATTTTTGATTTCCGAGCTATTCTGCTTTGTTATATGGTATTTATTTAACTGAGCTTAGTTGGTTTTCCGCTTAGCTGTTGTAACACCGTGATTTTGCAATCACTGGGATAAATAAAGTATTTCTTGTCTTACTTGTCTTTTAGAACTTTGCAGATTTGAGTTTATAACACAAAAATACAAGCAGCAAATAATTTGTGGTTAATAATTACGGATTTTAATATGACTTTACTGACCCTAGCACTACTAACCAGCAGTGGTCCCATCTATCTATCAGGTTCTACTAACCTGATCACCAGCAAGTGTGAGCACCTCTATAAAAGCATTAGTTTTGGCAGTTTGCTGCTATTAGGTGTGTATTAACACAGTGGAAGCAGGAAAGACATCAGTACTGATATTAGAGTAGCAATCCGGGAAAGATTATTAGACCATTTCTAAGCAATTTAAAGTTCATCATTCTGCAAAATGTTATTCTCAAGTGGAAAATGTTTAAGACAATTGCCAATCTTCCGGTACCACTAAAGTCACATCAAGATCAGACTGTGCAATCCTCAAAGAAACTGCAAAAATTCTTAGAGCTACATCTCAGACTCTACAGGCCTCAGTTAGCATGTTAAATTTTAAAGTTCATGGCAATAAAATTGGAAAAAGACTGAACAAGTATGGCTTGTCTGGAAGGATGCCAGGAGAAAGTCTCCTCTCTCTTAAAAGCACATGGCAACACAGCTTAGGTTTGCAAAGTTGCATCTGAACAAACCACAAAACTTCTGGATCAATGCCCTTAAGACAGATGAGATTAAAGTGGAGATGATTGGTCATAATGCACAGCACCACATTTCTTGAAAACCAAATACAGCATATCAGCACAAAGATCTCATACCAACTGTCAAGCATGATGGTGGAAGGGTGATGATTTGGGTGTGTTTTGTAGCCACAGCATCTGGGCACCTTGCAGTCTTTTAGTCGACCGCAAACTCCTCTGTACCAAAGTATTCTAGGGTCAAATTTGAGGCCATCTGTATGTGTGCTAAAGAGCAGGGCAATGTTCCCAAACACAGCAACAAATCCACAAGAGAATGGCTGAAAGAGAAAAGGATCAGGGTGTTGCAATGGCCCAGTCAAAGTCCTGAGCTCAACCTGATTGAAATGCTGCGGTGGGACCTTAAGTAAGATGCAGTAGCATTTTGCAATGTTTTCATGTCATAAAGTCTTCTCTTTTCTTTGGTCTGTGTTTTGTTTCATCTCCATGTGGTGTTTTACTTTTCTCTTTTTTTCCCCCCGACCCCCAAACTGGCCATTGCAGTTGCTGCCCCTCCCCAAGCCTGGTTCTGCTGAAGGTTCCTTCCTGTTCACAGGGAGGTGACTGTTGTTGTGATTCGGCACCATTTAAAAAAACCTGAATTGAATTGAAACCCGAATACCTGATGCACTGAAAGTGAGATCTAAAGAAGTAGCAGAACCATATCCCGTAGGATGTTGTCAGGTAGATATGATAAAAGATAAGACAGATTCAAACAGCTTTTGAAATACAATAATTTATTAAAGCATCTTTAAATTCTGATATAAAACATTTTCTGATTCTTCTTCAAAACAATCAGAAATCTCAGAAATACAGTCATCATCGATGGCAAGATCAGTCTCTGGTGTGGCCGCCGGCAGCTGACCAGAGCGCCTAAGTGAGTATGATTGGAGAGCTATGGAAGACAGTGATGTAATGTGAGGTAAATACTAAGTTTAATATGTTGCAATCACATCATCCTATCATGAACTATACTGTAGCTTGGCATAAGCTTGATTCACTTGTGTTCTTTTACAATGGCGTAAGCAGAGGAAACGTCTTCTGGTTAGTGAGACAGTAACAGAAACTCAGCGAGTTGGGTGCTGAGGGCAACACACACAGCAATTACTTCAGCAGTGGCGAAAGCTGAGAAACATGACACAGAGTGGCTAAAAATCAACAGTAAGTTATGAACAGCTCGTCCGTTTTTGAAACACATCAGTTTTTCCGCGTCGCTCGATCCACAAATAACAGACACAGAAAGTTACAACAAAACTGCGTCACTGCATTTCAAGCACACTATTCGCTTCTCCCAAAAATTTTTACACTTCAATAAATAAATAACCCATCCTCACATGGCTGCCGACATCGCTTAAAACCCCCCCCCAAATAAACAAACAAACAAAAACATCAGAGAAGGCGTTTTCATGTATGCTTTGTCAAACACGTCCGCGAACATCAGCTTTGGCTTTTACGTACACTCGGCTCAAACATGACATCAGCTCGACCCAGAGTGCCTGTTTAAGGACAGAAGCACAAATATTATGACCGATTTTGTTCATCATCGCCGTATGAGACAATACAGTGTTTATAGACACTGTGGAGCAGTTGATATTCACATTTAATTTCTCTTTCTTGTCTTACACGAGGCAAACTGCAGTTAGAACTACAACTCACCATTTTATATTATGATCCTGCAAGGCCACGTCTACTCTTAAAACTATTACAATAGCCACAAGGCAAAGTGAAGAGGCTAAACTTTCTGCTTCCTGGGAGAATGACAGTTATCTTACACAATAACCTGAGGGAAACTCCATTTTTAGGGGAACTTTCATCACAACGGATCGCAGTATTCAACAGAATAACTGCTTTTAAAGGTGCCAGTTCAGTCAGTGTTTGTTTTCCATTGCAACACATTTATAGACATCTAAATTGGAAAGAAAAGCACTATAGTGGCAATCAGAGAGTTGAACTGTCGAATTTTCGATGAAATTTGGGAGGAAAGAGCACGTGAGCTCCTGCGAATTACTCTGTACATTAAAATAAATCCGTGGAAGGATACCTGAATAGCTTTTCAAGTAACGTGAGAGAGGACCAGTGTAAAGAGAAATGAGACCAGATAACATTTTCGGAGACTGCATGGAGGGCGGCGGCACACCCGCATGTGCCTCAAGCAGTAAGGAATCAACATTGTGTCATGGCAGAAAGGAATCTTTCTGGGTGGAGATTGTCTGTGTTGCTACATTGCTCAAGTCAAAATCTCTGTTGCCTTTCCTTTGCCAGGTGTCGGTGGCTGAGTGCGTGCTGTGGTCCTGCCCAGTGGAATCACCTGATCCAGCTGGTTCCATAACTGGATACAGACTTCACACTGCAGCGCTTCTTCACAATCATGTTTATGTAGGCTTTCATGATCTTGGTGATCTCTCCAACCTGCCAATGTAGAGATAAAAGTTATTTTAAAAAAAAGCTGCACTAATAAAGTAGTGATTAAATTAAGGGGAACCGACTCCTCTTTGTCTAGAACGTTGGCCCTTTTTGTTCTCGCCACAATGTTTTATCACTCTGGAGTAAGCCTCTCAGAAAACAAGCTTCCGCTAATGAAAACAAAGAGGACAAACATGTGTACCTGCGGGGTTTCAAAGAACATTTCTCTCTCATCCACAGTTATCTTGTAGGTGCAGGGCTGTGGAGCACCAAAGAAGATGATGTGTTCATAAGGAAAGGTCTCCAGAGGCTTTGGCTCCCCTCTTTTGTAGACAGACACATTCTCAGCGCTCACACTTAACCACAGATCATGTGGGAATCCTCCTTCTTTGCACTGCCGAGACACGAAAATACAGTATTATCAATTGTCAGTTTAATATCGCAGGCTGATAATGAACTAGGCAGACTGGGTATAGGCCAGATATAATGATAACCCATGTAAATACAGTTTCTTTGCTAATATCATCATAAAACTTTGGTGTTTCAGCCGTGAGTTACATTCAAATCACGCCAGCTAACCAAATGCATCAGGATCATTTTTGCAGCTAACCAATCACACTACTATGATGTCATAGCTTTGAAACGTAAGGAAAAAACCCGCTAAGCACAGCTCCTCCTGTAGTGGAAGACAAATACAGAAAAGTCCACTTCAGATGAGGTTAGGGTTGAATGAAAGGTTCAAATGCACGAATTCCACCCACAGGTTGAAGATTTTGCCTCACGTGAGACCAAATATGTGAAGTTTGTCTTTCTAAATTTACAGGACTTTGACTTCTATTTTTAAATGTACATTCAGATTTTAGTTGCAGTTGTTAAGGCCTTTTTTTATGAGCTGAAACAATGTAACAGGTCAGTTTCAGTGTTCCTGCTGGAGAAACATTAATTATGATGATGTAGGAAAAGCAGTATCAGGGCGAGGAATCACATCTCAGTTTTTCAGCCTCAAAGAAATTATTTCACATAGTGAAGTGAACAAATTTTAGATTTTAAGAAAAAGAAAGTGCTCGATCAATACTTAGTATCTACAGAGTCCCACTGTTAATGTACCTGAAGTGATAATGCAGGAAATAAAAACTGATTGGTTTATTACTGACAGCAATGTGGTTTAAGATTTAAACTTACCTCAACATCAAACAGTGTGGATCCATATCCAGGCCACTCTTTGATAATAGTCATATATTTGAGCATAGCTTGGTGCTGGTCCAAACCGTTCAGGCGGGACCATTTCTCCATGATGCTCGCCCTGGTTGCAGACATCTCCTCCTTTATCCACATCTCCAGCATCTGCTCCTCCTCCATGCGCTGCTTCTTCATGGAGCCCGTCTTCAGCCCACGACGCAGCGTCCCATCGAGGAAGCTGGTCCTCCGACGCTCCAGAGTTTGGCCCGACCCCGAGGCTCCACCCACCTTGGTAAACTGTAAGATGCGATTGCGCAGGCGACCCACGGGGTAAACGTTTTCCAGGTTCCACGTGACTCGTGTTTTGTCTCCATACAGAAACTGTAGGCGGAGAGCGGCAAGGTGCTGCAGGGTCTCTTCACGGGCAGGGAAGTGACCCCTGGTTAAACTTTCGTGGGCCTGAAGGAAGACGAAAAAACAAAATGATGCAAACTATACACTTCATTTTCTCTTAAATAGACTAGAATATGAATGGTTAAGCATACCTGCTCAAACATGAATGCAAACTCTACTCCTTCCTTTGGCATGCTTTCCACATCCAAGAAACAGTAGAGTTTGAAATATAGTTTCCATTGGCCTTCATCCTGGGCTTCCTCACTGCCAGCCAGTCTGAGGAAGAATGCATAAATCTATCACTTACACATCTGTTTCTATCTATCACTGCAATATCTTCTTTTCTTCTCATCATGTCCTGGATATAAATGTTTATGTACCTCTTAAAGTGTTTGCATGATAAAACATATTATCTGTTAAAAATGTATCCTTGTGGCATAAAACATACCTTTCAAATTTAGCCAAAACATCAGCGACAAGGACCCTGCTTTCCACTGCTTTGTCAACACTGTTGTTGTGCTCAAAGAGGGCAAACATGTTCCTGCTGTCCTCCATAGCCAGACCTCTGATTAGCTTCTCCACCACCTGTACAATAAAAGACAAGATTGAAACCACGCCTTTAGGGCACATTAGTATGGCTCTTTCCCCTGCTAAGGTTAAAAAAAAAATATATATATATCCTAGCGCTGGCTTGCAGAGAAACTTTTAAAAATGTCTATGTTGCTCACTTCTCCAGCGGTGGTGTGGGAGTTAATAGAAATCTTGCAGGAGCCTCCTCCGTGGCAGTAGACTGTGGTGGTCATTTCCTGTCTGTTAAGCAGTGAAATGATTTCCTCTTGGGAAGGAACAAATTCTCTGGTCTTAGTCTTCTTCAGAGACTCACCGATGAAATGGGCAAACATTTCAATTTCTGTGCCTGGGAACAGCTCCTTAATCCTGAGGAAACAGAAAAAGAGAGTGAACAATAAGTTTCAGGCAAAGTACATCTTCCCATTGAGGTTAACTGAACCACATCCATGATGGAAAACTTAAAATGTTTAGAAACCATAAAGAGATATAGGGAGTACAAGACACATGAACTCAAAACAACCTCCTTGGTGGTTTTTCCCCAAGAAAATAGGTGTCTCCAGCACCACATTTTAACATGAACACCCACACACAAAGGCACTCATAAAATAAAAACAATATCAGTCATGCTGTCACGGCTGGATGGTTTGCAACCAGGTGTTAATTTTTTCTCCCTGGAACATGCCCATACCGTTTCAGGTGAAACTTGAGGTAGCGTAGAATGCCTCGGCTAGGCAAGAAGGTGCAGCTCATACAGGTCAAGAGATGCCAGTGGGCGCGATTGGCAGGACTGTTTGGGTGCGGGACATGATTGGTTTGCTTGATCAGCTGACAGTAAACCTCATCCCTTAATGGCCTCAAGTCTTGACAGGTCTGCAGGATTCCCTGGATGATTGGCACAGGGTCAGACACAGCCTCCATCTCCTGCAGTGAGTTGAAAATCTTCAGGGCCTCATCCTGCAGGCTGGTGTAACCCTTTTCTTTTTGCACTGAGGGAGACAGAAACGGGTAAAGTTAACCTTCAGCCTCAGTACTGAACTTCCTCAGTCGCCTTAAGTAACCATTTATTTCACAACTGAGCACATTTGAATAGTCTTAACGTATTTAAAGTCTAAATTAATGTGCAAGATTTGCAAGAAATGTTTTTATGGCTCTGTGTCTCTAAAAGTAGCTTTATATCCTAAAATAGATATTGTGGCAGATTCTGCTACTTACTGAAGAAATGTACAACAATCTAAATTTTTAAAAAAAGCATGAATAAAGGTACATTTTTCAACCAAAAATTCCTCAGCACTGAATATTTTAAATTTCCTGAGTCTCGACAAGCAAATTCATTGACTGCAATAGTTTGCATACAGCAGCTACAGGACAGCGCACTTACAGTGGATGCTGACGTCTCCATAAGGCAGAGGTAGAAGAGGGGAGTGCAAAGGATGCTGGGTATATCTCAGGATGGGGTTCCTCCAGTATGTCTGCTCCACTGCCTCCACGTTCAAACTGCTCTCCTGGTAAGACAGAGGAGCGGATTAGAAATCTTCCCTTTCAAATCGTAAATTTTTCTTAAATAAAAAAAAGTTTACGCTTGATAAGAAAACAACAGAGCAGCAATAACGGCGATGATGCAGACTATCACTGCAGTAAATCGAGTACACGGCCAAGTGTATGTATGAAAAAGAGACGCAAACAAGTACTGAAGCAGGAAAAACTTAGGCCAAGAGAAGATCACAGCACACAGATAGTGAGTACAAGTACCTCACTTTATTACAGTGTGTGTCCTTGCCAGAGGTTTGCATGACTGAAAAAAGTTTGATTTACAATAATGTCAATGAAATGTGATGTAGTCTGTAGTCAAAATGGGGAAAACAGTGAATGAGTGAATACCTTGATGTCTCTGATGAGTTGCTGTGTTGGAGTTTCAATGGGAACTTTGCTGTCTATGGCAGCCTGTATGGCATTTGCCCACCTCATGGCTTCATTCAGCATTTTGGTGTAAAGCCGATATGAGTGTTTACGCCCATGGACGATTATATTCCAGTAACCTGGGTGAGAAGGTAAGATAATCATGCATAAGACAACAAAACTTGAGGAAATATCAGAAGTATTTTCCTACAAAAATAAACCATGAGGTTTAAATTGTGCACACTGGGGTTATATATATATATATATATATATATATATAAAACTTATGTCTCTATAAGCATTCATTTATTAAGGTGACATCGAAGAAATTTTAACTGACCAGTGTCCTTGAAGACTTTCTCATCTGGCTGCACCACGGAGCAGAGGCTGTTGAGGACCAGTGTTCCCAGTTTGGACGCACTACGCTCCGATGACTTGTAATAGTCCAGAGAGTTAGTGGTGAGAACAAACCAGCGCTTCTTCAGCTTCAGAGAAGTGCTTTTGGCTCCAGACTTCATCTCTTTATGGAGCCAGCCTGTGGGGGTAAAATAAGAAATGAAGGCCAAGTTGTAATACCTTTAATATTCTGTCCACCGGGCAATCACGTAGTGGACAGCTGCTAAACCAGCACATATAAGGGGGCTATCAGGACTGATCTTCCATCAGTAAAGCACAACATATCATCAGAGCCTGCCATCGTCCAGGTCACAACTTCCTCAGACCAAAACAACCAGCATACAGCTTGAGACGCAGCAGAGTGGGCAGTTTGATCATACACACAACACGCTTCCATAGTCAAACAGATGGCAAACACAAAGGAGGACCACCTAAAAAATGTGATAAAAGTGTAATATTAATATTACAATAAGACATGCAGTCTCTCTGTATATTTAAATTTTCATATTTCTACTTTTTTATTGGTGGTCTTGTGTGGCCATGTGACTTTGGCTTTGACTCTAAGCTCTGCACATGTGCATGTGTACAAATGGCAAATAAAGAGCTTATCTTATCTTATCTTATCTTATGTAGATAGATTAAATCCAATATCAAAATCCTCTTACCTCTGACTATAAATTCCTGTCCATCAACCCTAGAGTCTCCCTTAGATTTTTGCAGCAGGCCTATCCAGTGGTGCATCTCCTCAGGCGTGTCTGTGTTGCAGTGGATCACTCTGTTAGCCGTGATGATCACAAACGAGTTTGGTCTGAGAAAGAAAACATAGCAAAATTGGGGGGTTTTGTCCTTGTTTTTGTTGCTCATGTATTTGCTGTGGGACCACAGGCCACAGCTTTAATACATATATGTAATCAGGCAGATGTTGGGGGAAATTGCTAATTTCTTACCTGTCTGGGTTGTCCGACGCACAAACAGAATCAATCAAGCCAACATCTAATGTGCCCTGGACAGAGAAAAATGGTGTTAATGGCAATAATTGTCAAAAATGTATCATTACTACACGATTGTAAACATCTTTATACAAAAATATATATGTTTTTAAATCTAGCAATCTTTTAGGAACATAGAAATGGACGGCGGTATGTGCACTTTTCTTCTTCAGTTTAGATTACTATATGACCCAGAACTGGACTGCTATGCGATTCAGTTTCATGCTTCTTCACTGCTGCAGAAATACGGAGTTGAGGCTGGGGCCCAGGCAGGAGAGAGGTAAAACAGCACTAACCACTGCATTCTTTGGGTTGGCCTGTTCGTGGTGCATCTCCATGAGCTGCTCCGGACTGGCGCTGTGGACCCGACTCAGCACATTAAACCAACCGCTAAATGGGTCAGAGGGAGTTCAAAAAGCAAAAGTCAGCAAACGTGTAATTGAAAATGACACCGTGAACTTCCACTGGCAACCACAAGGGGGAACTTTATTTCTACACATCAATTTTACAGTGAAAGGAAAACACTATTTACAAAATAGCTGCAGTCTGTTCTGAGAAATATGTGATGTGATGTACCTGGCATCTTCAGGAGACTCTGCGTAGATGTGGTACGTCCTCTCCTCAGTTACGATATTCAGTGCATTTTCCTTCTCGTGATTGTCCACTATTTCCCTGCACAAACAAAAAGAATAAACCATTACTGCATGTGCTTGTGTTTGTTTCAAGCTGGTAACAATGAGTTCAACCAAAGCTAAAAATAAACAAATCAAGAAACAGAGAACTGAGTCTTACTTGGCTGCACGGACATCGATGGTGCCTTTCAGCTTCTCTTCGCTGTCATTCTCGAAATACATGAGCTTCGACTCACGCAGAACGAACCAGCGCATCTTCCAGTTGCGCCGAGACAAAGTCGACATTCCTCCTCCTTTCTTGTAAAGCCACCCAGATTTGAGGGAGTCCTGCTTTGCGCGGAACCACATGAAAGTTTCGTCTTTGAGGACGCACCAACGACGGCGCCACGGGATCATCAAACCACCTGAGAGGTGAGAAAAGAATAGGAGAATAATTTATTTCGTGTATTGGGAAATCTCTCTACGACAGATGAAGATCACACAACTTTGTCATAACTGTAAATGTGCACACAGAAAGATACATCCCAAAAACACAATGCATTTAAAGCTCCCTCAGTGAATTACACTTTATAACCCTGATATAAACCCGAAAACATCAGCAGAAAACAAATGAGTAAGATACAAAGAAAGCCTTCAAGAAAACTCACAAAATGGACATTAAAGCTGCACAAAGACAATCTGCATGCCTGTTGGTCAGTGTCTTGTTTGTATTAGATCTACTCACTCTTCATATAGAGGTAGCCATGGAAATACGGAGGCCCGGTGCCATTTAGCAGATTCACTCTGCCATTACAAACTTCTTCATCTGTGTCCACATATCCATCATTGTCCTCGTCGCTGTCTATAAACTGTCAAAAAAGACAAGCATTTAAAGTAGACTTTTAAATAGAAACTTAAAAGTAATAATTACTTTTTTTTTTTTAACTCCACAAAAGCAGAAATTTATAGCAACAATTGAAGTTTTTTTGTTTTTCTGACGGTGTAGTCGAGTTGCTATTTTGCATTTTAAGGGCCTAAAATCTGTCTGACTTTGTAGCCACGGTGCTGCCAATCTCCTTTAAAGTTGGCTCACACACATCCACCCACACAAACACACATGTGCCATTACATGCACCCATCCTTCTTTCCCTTTGACATTTTGCTGATCTCACTGTGTTAGGTCTCTGAGTGCAGATTCACCTGCTTGTCAGCAGAGCCAAAACAAACATTTTCAGCATTGCTGCTCAGCGATTCTTAAACATGCCCTTTGATAAGACGCAGCCTTGCAGAAATGCATTTTCTAACCGACTTCAAGACAATCTTTCTTGAGGCAATATGAGGAAGTATAATAAGCACCGAGGAAATCTAGGTGGGTTTCGGTGGACTGGAGAACAATGCCTTGAGTTAGAGCGGATATGGAAACCGAAAATTCAGTGACCCATTGTTTTTGTAAACTCTGTGAGCAAACATTTTAAAGATTTTAACAAACTATCCAATTTCTCCAGAGGGGATTTCCCGTCTTGGCTAGATTTACTGATTTACTTTCTTCCTCCACTGGACCTCAGAGTTCGTGCCAAATGTCTAACTATTTAAAAGTGAAACTCTGCACATTTTCCAGTTAAAACAACTCCACAGAATTTAACAGCCATGACTTTTTATTGTTATTTCTCACCGAGTCCGAGCTGCCTCTGAAGGAGTCTAGGCTGTTCTGAGTGCACGAGGACTTTCGCAGCACCTCCTCATCTGTGATATGGCCATCGTTAGTGCTAGCACCTGAACTCCCATGGGCCTCCTCAAACTCTTCCTGGTCATAGTCTGACTCTACGTCTGGCAGGTTTGTGTGAGTTGGCTCTTCATTTACAGGCTCAAAGTCTGAGGCCCTCTGGCATGGCCGCTTTTCTCCATTAGTAACCAGTGGAGGAGGTGGAGGGTGGGGGATTTGGGAGTCTTTGAGGACAGGGGCATGACTCAGTCCGTTGGGGGTATCTTGGCTTAGCTTTCCTGCTGCAGGGGAGGCTGACGAGGAGGAGACCACTAATCCTCCTGCAAAGGCAGGTGGAGGAGGGGGAATACTTTGGAATACTTCCTTATCAAGAGGAACTGCAGCTGGAGGTGGGAAGTCGGGCAAAGCGATGCGCTCATCCTCCGCGTGGAAACCTTCATCTACCTCCTCTTCAGCCAGAGGAGCGGTAGATTCGGCTGGGTCGTGGAGGTTCTCCTCGCTCGAGAGGGATGGCTCCAAACCACCAAAGTCCAGCAGTTCCAAGAATTCAGTAGCCACACGAGAAGCCTCCTTTTCCAGTCTGTAGATCTCAGCATCCCTCATCTGACGCAGCTCCTCACGTGAGACATCCCCAAGAAGCGATACACTGTCTTCCTGCTGCTTGTGGAGACGCTCGATCTCCCTCTCGAGCCGCAGGATCTCCTCCATCTGACGGCTCTCCTCCTCAGACGTGTGGCTGTAGGACAGAGTCTGGGACAGCTCCTTCTATTGACAACAAAGAAAGTAAAAAAAGTGCAAAACTGTGTTATTTATGTGACTGCATTCATGGGCATTTGTATTTTCGACATTGGAAGTGAAACTGAAATTACCTTTTGACAAGCGCCGTTCATGAGTGAGTTCCTAAAAATAAAATATTAATACGTTAGTCATGAAATGAAGAAAGAAAATTAAATAAAAGAAATGATAAGTCATCAGGTATTAATAAATATCAGAAGACTTGGCTCTTCCTGGAAACTCCTGACAAAACTACGTCGTTGTGACATCATTCTACATGTGACTGTTGTGGTTTAATTAGTCCTCTCACACGTTTATTTAGCATTTTTCTATTCCAATAACTGTTACAGCTGTTATTTCAGGTGCTATTTTGTGTGTTAATGCATACATAGATCTCCACATCCCTTTCTGAGCCACATTCTTCTTGTGAGATTCATGGGTACTACATCACTTCACATCAGAATCTCCGCGTAGCTCGTGACTATATGTTGACTCTCGATTCTCCCCGTTTAGCGTGGTGTAGGCGGCATGAGATGTTGACAGGTTAACCTGCACTTGACCCCGCGATGACAGCCTTTCCCTGCTTTTTCACAACCGCTGGGAAAAAGCCGGAGCTTAAAAAAGCGTCTGTCCAGAGCCAATCAAAATGGTCCCTCTACTCATGAACCGGCCAAACCCATCTGAACAGTCGATCTTAATCGTGATGGCACATCCGTAAAGTTTCGGCAGACACATAAATGCCTGCTAAAGGGCTCAAAACTGCCTTTGTGGCCGCTTCTCCAAAAGAAGGTGTCACCTGCACCACCAGCACCAGCTGCCATCACAACACCCACACCCATACACAGACTGCAGTAAACACAGGGCATTGTACCTTGTCTTTTCCCCGTTTGCTGCTAATTTCTGCTTTTCCTCATTCTCCTTAATCAGTCTTTGCTCCTCTTTCTTCATCAACTCCTCCTCTGCCCTCCTCTTGAGCTCCTCTTCGACTAGCTTCTGTTTCTCCTCCTCCTCCTTCTTCCTCCTCTCCTCCTCCTCCTCCTGCTTCCTCCTCTCCTCTATCCTCTTCTTCTCCTCCTCTACTCGCCTCCGCTCCTCTTCCTCTTCTCTCCTTCTCCTCTCCTCCTCCTCTCGCTTCTGCTTCTCCTCCTTGAGCTGTCGATACAGGGCTCGGGCCAGCTGGCCTCTGTGATGTTTCTGCAGGACAATGGCAGCCAAGCGCAGGCGCAGAAAGAGGCGTCTCCAAAAGTGAGCGCGGTAGTTCTTCTGGATGGTGACGATGCTGGACAGAGCCCTCTTATACTGTTTCCTGCGGATGAAATCAAAAATGGACATTCATAATTGGCATAAAAATCATATTCATGGAGGAACATTGTACCTCGCCACAAACATATTTGTAAAGTTGGACAGCCCTGCATGGCCTCCTCCTAACGCCCGCTGCCATTCTCTGTTTAAACAAACACACTGGTAAAAAAGCTAGTTGTGAACTGTGCAATGTTTAGAGTCTGACGAGCTTGTGCTCTTCCATTGTGGTGGTGTGGGCTGCTGTGTTTAGCCCTCTGACTAAGCCCCATCACCCACACACAATACATGCATTGAATACACACACATATAAACACGCACACGCACAAATACACGTGACTTTCTCAGGACCACACACACTGCTCCGACTCTCTGACCCTTAGTCCGACCTAGCCTCCACGGTAATCACTTCACGGCCTTTATCAGGTCTCACGATGGACCCTGACTGGAGATAAAGTTACACATAATAATACAAAGGCTTTACTTGTGTATTTGGGGAACTTTTCAAGGCCCATCTTTAGTATGAATGTCTCTAAGGGGAAGCAAACCCAGAACCTGAATGCTGTCATCAGTCCCATTATAGTCTCCCAGTGGAGCCTTTCAGAGGACTGTATGTAACGTTATACTGTATATGGCAGCACGCAGGTGGAGTACGGCTAGATGCCCCTGGGTGTCTGCGAATGCAGCTTCTTAAACCACCACGGTGATGGATGTTCTGTCAGTCAGGCGGGGTGGACAGGCGAAGAACTTGTTGCTTA